>OW443325.2:34007500-34237000 GCA_937001555.2 Hypsopygia costalis
AAAAAAAAACCACTGTTACCAAGGCGAATTCAAAATATATTTCGAAACTTACAACTAAGTCAAAACACCATGAACAAAACCATAACGCGATTTAATATATATACAGAATTGAACAGCGCCATCTAGTGTTCGTTAGGAGCAAATAACTTATAAGTATTCAATATGATCGGTGGCGCCACTTTTCATACATTTACACATTCCGCCCACCATGGACAGAATGTTCATATACCGCCCACCATGACGATAGTAACATTCAAATTGAAACAGGAACGCTAGATGCGCTTGACTTAATGTTTAAATAAATTGATGCGTAACATAACTATAAGCCATGGTAGTACAATAACAAAAAAAAAAAAACTGTATTATTAGTAATCTTAATCTAAAACATTGAACAAAAATGGTGTGACATTGGTGGTAATTGACAAAAAACTTAGACATCACTTACATAGAGGTAATAAACACAGCTTTGATACAGGTCGCTTAAGAATTGCTCCCTTACACCTTAGACTAACCACGCGTGTAATGTTGTCCAAACCCGGATGCTTAGCTGTGATGACACCATATAGCCATCGTGCTGGAGGAAGATCATCTTCCTTAACTAACACCACATCCCCTACATTTGGTTCGGGGGTTTGATAACTCCACTTATATCGGTGCAAAAACTGTGTGAGGTATTCTTGCGACCACTTTCGCCAGAACTGCTGGACCATACGCTGCGTAAGTTGCCATCTTTTGAGGCTGCTAATGTTCGACTTTTCGTAGTTAACATCTGGTACCAATACGAGAGGTTCACCAACCAAAAAATGTGCAGGAGTCAATGGCATGGGATCATCCGGTGTGCAACTAAGACTGGATAGGGGTCTGGAATTGAGGCAAGCCTCTATCTGTGCTAGCACTGTACTCATCTCTTCGAAGGTCAGAGTTGAAGTGCCAATTACTCGTCTGAGATGATGTTTTGTGGACTTTACACCAGCCTCCCACAGTCCTCCGAAATTAGGAGAGTGAGGCGGTATAAAGTGCCACTCTGTACCGTTCGATGACAACCAATCTGCTATCTCAGGAACTAGACCAGACCTTTCCGCAGCGAGAAGTGATTTGAGTTCGCGAGCAGCGCCAACAAAATTAGTGCCGTTGTCACTGAAAAGCTTTGCGCAATGGCCTCTCCGTGCTACAAACCTTTTGAAGGAAGCTATGAACCCCTGTGCGGTAAGATCGCTTACGACTTCCAGGTGAATTGCCCTCGTCACCATACATATGAATAGACAAATGTAGCCTTTATATGCTCGATGTCCACGTCCCTTTGATGCCCGTATACTTATTGGGCCAGCATAATCTACTCCGCTTTGATTAAATGCTCTACCAGGAGTTACTCTGGCTGCCGGGAGCTGTCCCATTAATTGTTCTCGATTACGAGCCGCATATCTGACACATCTAACGCAATTACGCACATAACGTTTGACCTGATTTTTTGCATCTATAACCCAGTATCTCGACCTCAAATAATTTATCATTATCTGGGGCCCCCCGTGCAATGTCTTTTCATGCGCATTCGCTATAATTAGATCTGTCAAATGAGACTTTGCTGGAAGAATGATTGGATGTCTCCTGTCTTCGCATACAACAGCTTGATCCAACCGTCCACCTACTCGCAGAAGGCCTGTCGCGTCAAGAAAAGGATTAAGTGAGGTAAGTTTGCTATTTTTGTTAACTGTCCCTTTTTTAGCTAGGCTTGCTATCTCTTCACAGAAGTGCTGACTCTGATATTGCTTGATGCAAATGTTTAATATTTGCTGTAACTCGTCGCATGTTAGCCATTTAGGAAACTTGATAGAGCTGTGTAACTTAAATCTTCTACACCACGCCATAACTCTAACAAGTCTTCTCAATGATGAAAATCGTAGCCATATAGAATCATCCCCTGTGGATATTAACGCTTGACACGCCTTTGCTGCTTTTTCTTCTGTGTTGGTATCGTATGTTGTTTTCTCTTCGCCATTATAATAAATATGTTCTTTTAACCAATGAGGTCCATTCTTCCAGATGTGAATGTTATGAAGATCAGACGGCATCACTCCTCTTGACGCACAATCAGCAGGGTTCTCCTTCGATGGTACATGCGACCATTGTGACCTGTCCATGCTTGTCAAGATCTCCGACACTCTGTTTGCGACGAAGACTTTCCACCTGCTCGGGTGGCTACTTAGCCAAGCAAGCACCACCGATGAATCAGTCCATGCGTGAGTGTGATGTTTTGTAATCCCTAAAACGTGAGAGATTTCCCCTAGTAATTTTGAAAGCAACACTGCTCCGCATAGTTCTAGACGAGGGATGGATATTTGTTTTATGGGTGCTACTTTTGTCTTCGATGATATGAGCTGTACATGAATGTTCTTTTCTTTATCTGTGACACGTATGTATACAACAGCTGCGTATGCTTCACTCGACGCGTCACAAAAACCATGAAGCTGGACACAAACATCATCATTTCGTGTATTGAGCCACCTTGGCATTTCAAAGCTTGACAGTAATGACAGCTCCTTCCTGTATGTGATCCATTCTGCTAACAGTTCGGGTGTGAGTTCATCGTCCCACTGTAAACCTGAGATCCATAATTTTTGTATAAGGATCTTTGCTTTTATTATGATAGGTGCAAGCCAACCTAGAGGGTCAAAGAGACGAGAGATATCTGAAATGACTTTTCTTTTTGTAATAGGTATATCCTGTGGTGGTAGCTGTATCGAATATTTGAAGGCATCGCTATGTCTATCCCAGGTGAGTCCTAAGATTTTCATTTCTTTATCTGTTTTTATGACTAATCTTGATTTTTCTTTTTCAGGTTCCTGAGCAGCGGCGGAGGTGTCTTCGGCTTCAGCAGTGACATGAGCTTCTTCAACATCAACGCCGACGTCCTTTCTTATTTTCTTGCTTCGTTCTGCTTCTTTCATCCATTCCATCAGCTTTTCACTATTGCTTGTCCACTTTTGCAATTCAAACCCTCCTCTGCTAAGTAATTGTTGCATATCTAAATAAAGTTGCTTTCCCTCAGCTTCATTTTGGCAACCAGTCATCAAATCATCTACATAAAAATCTGTTAATACCTTTTCAGAAATCTGCGGGAAATGTACACCTTCATCGTGAGCCAACTGTTGGAGTGTTCGGATAGCAAGATAAGGCGCTGAAGAAACACCGAATGTAACTCTGAGGATCCTGTAATATTCTATTTCAGAATTTGTATCTGTACGCCAAAGTACCCGCTGATAATCAATGTCCTCCCTGGAAACTAATATCTGACGATACATCTTAACAACGTCAGAAGTGATGCATATTGGATGGGCTCGCCATCTCATAATTATTTGCCTCAAATCTGCCTGTAGTGTGGGACCAGTCAGTAAATCATTGTTCAATGAAACGCCATTAGACCCTGGACATGAGGCATCAAATACAATACGAACTGGTGTTGTACTCTTGTCGTCCCGAATCACATCTAGATGAGGCAAGTAGAATGCTTTGGATTTGTCTCTTTCGTTGAACGGTATCACTTCCATATGCCCCAACGTCAAGTATTCAGAGAATACATCCGAATATTGTTTTTTAAGAGTGGCGTTTCTTGAAAATTTTCTCTCTAATGCTGAAAGTCTCTTCAATGCTATTTCTTTGGAATTACCCTTTGAGCATTTTGGATCGTCTTCCTTAAAAGGAAGCTTAACGATGTACCGACCAGACGAGTCTCTTTTGGTCGTATTTCTATAGATCTCCTCACACTTCTTTTCTTCTTCCGTTAAGAACTTCTTGGCATATGTGGTTGATGATTCTGATTCAAGTTCCCAAAATTTTTGTAGTAACTCATTGTCGTCTATCCTTACATGCATATTCAATAGAATATTGCTGTTATGAGATACTAATGATTTATCATCTTCACGGTCTGTTTCTCCTGATATTATCCATCCAAGTGAAGTATTCTGAGCTATGAGACAACTGGATGGATCTTTCATTAAGCCCTCTTTTAAAATCTGACTGTATACTTTTGCACCGAGTAACAAATCCACCTTATTAGGGGTGTCAAAAGTAGGATCAGCCAACGACAATTGTGCAAATTGTGACCACAATTGAACTGCAACTTTCCGACTGGGTAGGAAATTTGTCAGTTTGTCTAATACGTGAGCTTTTACCCAAATAACGAAACTAGAATCGGAAAGAGATTGTAACTTGAGTTGAACTATGTGTTTAGACACCACTTTGGGACTCGAGCTACTTCCCAACACCGAGACATAACTTGTGCATGCTTTCTTCTTCAGTCCGAGTTGTTGGACTGCTGACTCCGTTATGAACGACGCCTGTGATCCCTGGTCTAAAAGTGACCGTAAAGTTATGTTTGTGCCTATTCGGGCCTCTACATTTACTAAGGCAGTAGCTAGTAATATTTGAGAGTGAGATTGAGAAAAACAGTTGGTAATATTTTGAGTGGAATCGCCTTGTGAAATTGTTACCGTAGACACAGTTTCTGCACCAATCGATTGTTCCGAATTCCCTTTATTGTCGACTGGCTTAGTACTGATATTAGGATGGTGTAGTAAAGAATGATGTTTTCTTTGGCAAATTCGGCATCTAGCAGTTTGACGACATGCTATTACTGAATGACGTGAACCTAAACAATTGAAACACAAGCCTTGAGTTTGAACAAAATTACGACGCGTTTCAATATCATCATGTGCGAATTTTTTACAGTTAAAAAGTTTATGTGTATCTTTACAGTATGGACAAGTGACTGTGGCAACGTGAAGTGATTTATGTGTAACAACTTTAGAAACATTTTTTGAAACTTTTGGATCTAAAAACTCTAATGCTCTAAATCTTTGCTCTAAAAATTCTTGAAATTGTTCCCATGATGGTAAATGATCTGAACTTTCGCTAATTTTAGATTCCCACTGTTTGCGGGTTTCTGTGTCTAGCTTCAGACTGAGTATGTAAATTATTAAGATGTCCCATGTATCAACTTTAATGTCTAGGTGTTTTAGAGCATTTAGACATTCATTGCTGGTATCAAGCAGCTCTTTCAGAGCACTTGACGACTCAGAGTTAATAGATTTTTGGTTCATGAAACGTGTGAGAATACTGTTTGCTAAAAATCTCTTATTATCGTATCTACTTTCTAATTTAGACCAACAAATTGAATAATTATCGCTAGTTATGGGAATGTGACGCAATAGTTGTTCAGCTTCACCAGTTAAATGAGATTTAAGGTAGTGAAGTTTCTGTACGTTATCCAGTGATACATTTTTATGTATGAGAGATGCAAACAAGTCTCTGAAACTTGTCCACTCCGTATACTTGCCACTAAACATAGGCAAGCTAATCTTAGGCAGCTTTACGCTAGACATATTGTGCGCAACCTTAGAGGTAGACCCTGTATCAACATCTGAGAAAACATTTTGCTGCAGTCGACGTAATGCCTCCTTCAACTCGCATTTGAATTCTATGTACAGCTCTTCAGTGGCCCCATATTGGTTACGAGTGTGATAGTCAGATTTTATTAAATCACTTTGAGGAATATCCTCTATAATTTTTCGGTGGGTTGCGTAGAAAGAAGACCAATGCACTTCCAAAAGTTGAAGACGAGTTTCGACATACGACTCTGTTACGCGCTCTTTAGGAGATTTTTTGAAATTAGTTTTGGCCTTTGTGATTGCTGCAATAGCGTCCAATTGGAGCTTCGACAACGGTTCCATTTTATAATCACCAGTTATAGAAATACAGATAAATCTATTGAATTATATTAAATACACAGTTATTGAAAGACTAGGAAGTAGTAGACAATATGAATTGATTTAACAAAGCCAAAAGTATAATATATAAATTACTTTAATGTACTCTTGAAATTTTATAAGTGTAAGATTAGCTTAATTTATCTATTTTTGTTGAAGTTGAAGATTTTTCCGAAAATTTTACAAGTCTTTTACACGTTCACACTGGAGTAAAATCGGGCATAGGTTCCCCGTAGTAACACTTTTTGCTCGATTATTCTAAGTCCCAAACCGCTAAAATTATTCTAAGTCTTTTTAACTACTTGAAAATTTTAAAGTTAATTATTCTTGAAAAGTTCAAAGTTAAATTGTCTATGGATATAAGGTTCAAATTACTCACAGTTTTATTCCGTTGACTGATTCACACTGATAGATAAACACTGCATACCACTTTTCGCACACAATCGGTTAAGTCGTCTTGCTCCTTGAATGGCTCACCACCGGCTGCTTACGACGTCCACCAGAACGTTACACCTCCACAGGTTGCTGATGATGATGATGAACTGGAACACACCTGTGCACCAAGGTTCGCCCCGAGTAGCGATCCACTACCCTTAGGTGCGAAGACGAAGATTCTTCAAAAACGGACGAAAGAACTGCTAGGCCGATCCGGCTCGAAGGACCATTATGTTCAGGCACTACACCACCCGATGGTATACTTGTTGTAGCTCAATAAATACTGGTTTTGGTTGTATTAAAAAAAAAACCACTGTTACCAAGGCGAATTCAAAATATATTTCGAAACTTACAACTAAGTCAAAACACCATGAACAAAACCATAACGCGATTTAATATATATACAGAATTGAACAGCGCCATCTAGTGTTCGTTAGGAGCAAATAACTTATAAGTATTCAATATGATCGGTGGCGCCACTTTTCATACATTTACACAATGCCAGACTGTGAAACCCAACTGATAATATCAATAGATGAACAATGCAGATTCTTTATTATTCAATAGTTTAGGTTAATTTTACCACAAACAAGAGCAATAACTTTTACTTGTTCAGTTCTTATTCAGGAAGTAAGAGCTACAAACAAACTTCGAGTTGACATTGTTATCGATTGTTAAGAGACTAGTATATAATAATACTCTAGCTTCCCCATTCAATAATTCTGCTCAGTACTCTAGGGCTGCCTAATTGACTAGTTCATTACTTTAGACTGCATTAAAATACCCCTTCGGATACGCTTCTATCCTTCTGTGTATACCTGATGTCATGTACTGTAAATGTACCTAGTAATGAATTATCAATCCAACAAAAAAAAAAGTTTTGCCAGAAGCCTCGGAAAGACACTGAATTGGTAGCAGAGTTGTCGACGTGACTTCTTATAATATAAGCGTCCAAATTCTTGTTGAGATTGACGGCTTAGGTGTAAAAATGAAGTTTTATTTAAAACTTGTATACTGTTGAATAACTCTTGATAAATGTGTTCACATTGTTGCAGAACGGTCCCCGCCGGTTCATAAACCGCGGGGAATGAAACTAAGGCTGTTTGTACATTGTGGCGTAGGCAATAAAGCGATGAAAAGTGCGCGGCTCGGCGCGGGGAGTGTCCACTCTTACGGTTTAATGTCAAAGTAAAACTGTGCAGTGGGATCGCTGAGCTGACTAGAGAAGACATTGTATGTAAAGGATTTTAATATTATCTATCTGTAATTTAACAAAGACAAGATCTACAAATATTTACAGTTCACATCGGTCTCTATGCGTGAAGCGAGCCCGAAGAATTATGAGCCTGTATCTACCCAACTGCTGGATACATTTATATATATTTCCTAATTATTTCCATTATGTGATCCTCCGTTTTCCGCATCCCAATTGAATCGTTAGAGGATCTCAGGCCAATGTTAAATGATCTCAATCCTACTTCTTCAACCATAGGGTTGGTGATAAATTTTGACAAATCGAAAGTTATGTACAAAATCTTTATCATCCGTGGTCTATTGATACTGCAAAATGCAACTATTGAAATGGCTAAAAACTACGTGTACGGTTTGGTCGAGGTAACATCAACAAAGAGATCGATAGATATATTCGAATAGACTGGGCAACTTTTGGGCAGCTTCGCCATATCTACATCGCAGAGATGGACCAATGTTTGAAGACAATGTTTAAAGCCTTCAATCGATGCATCCTACCCTTATCTCTGGTCTGCGGTGCAGAGACTTAGATGTTAACGGCTGGGCTGGTTCACATACTAACAGTCGCACAGCGAAAGATAGAGAAAGTTATACTTGAGGATTCTCTAAGGGATCAAGTGTGGAATGAAGAAATTCCAGCGAAGAATCATTTCAATCTTCTCGGCCGCAAAGGTCGTCATACAAAGTAAAATAATAAATTCTTAGATGTTAAGTAGTTACGTACTTTATAGTTCAATGCGGTTCCATTGTCTCCTCAACTATAACAAATAGTACACAAACTGTTAAAATTAAACCATGCAACCGCAAAACGACGTCAGACGAAACTTCAAGCAGCAGAGCGGTCGATGGTGCAACAAATTATGAACTCTGTGTCGTGCAGCGTAGGGATATATTTGTTAAATGTGACGCGGTATATTCTAATTTGTGTAGTGCAGGAACAATCTAATTCGAAAAAGCAGGCTCACAGACGAAAGATGGTAAAGCATATAGTCCACCTGATGATAAACAGTATGATGAAAACTATAGACGCAGTCACATGCATCTTTACGATTCTATAAAATCATTAACATCCTATTTATAGAACCGTATACTTTGGAAAAATCTGAACAGGGACAATTAATTTATTAAATTAAACGGGTCACTCGCGTATTTTTGTCGAGAAAGCGGACTAGTTTCGACCTCATCCGGAAAATTTCATCACGGCAAATGTCCAGACAACCGCGGACACAGTGTGTACGTGCACTAATTCAAAACCCAGACCAGCCTTATTAGAGAAAGCGCCCATGTTTCATTTGTGAAGGGTGTCATAGATAAAATAGCTAAATGATTCGCCGAAAATTTTGTATAAAATAGATGTTCCGGCCTGTGGCACGCTTAAGACAATGGGTGTAGTCTCCGAAGGATAGCGATCTGCTGGGTACCTCAAGTGTTTACGTAATACCTTGTGACTGTGGCAGCGACTACACGGTGAAAACAAGTCGTAATGTGTTTTTTTTTATACTACGTCGGGTGGCAGACAAGCATACGGCCCGCCTGATGTGAAGCGGTTACCGTAGCCATAATAACGCTCGCAACATAAAATATCGCTCGCGGGCCGCCACCCCCGCTGCCATCGCAGCATCTCCTTCCTTTCTGGTGACCTCACTCACTCGCAGGAACACAACAGCCCTCAAGGGAACCGTTATTTTGCTGCCGTATGTAATGTAATGACAAGGGTCACAGAACATACAAGGAGCTTGAAGCAACCGGACAGGTATAGTTCGGTGATCACGAAACACGTACTGGATTCGGGCGCCAATCATTACATCCGATTATCCGATAAGGCTAAAGTGGTGGCAAAGAAAAAAGCCTTTGTTCCACGAAAAATCCAAGAAGCAATAGAAATCAATCGACGTCCGAATTTCAATCCTGATACAGGATGGATATTGCCAGAAACCGGTTACTTCGGTTTCAATCTGGAGATAAGGACCATAACGTCGCGGATGCTGATACGGTCAGTTTTTACCGCCACATGGTGAGCACAGTGCTCTCCGGAAGACATAGACGAGGGGCTCCTCGTTTGGAGGCTACCGACTGCCACAGCGTCTACATTGGAAGCGGCGCTCCACCAATCAAATCACAGACCTCCCCCCCCCCCCCTTACCCAATTGGCTTTCTCGACAAAAATACACGGGTGACATTATACTAATTATTAAGACTAATTATTTAGTAATTTGCTATTTCTCATTTTAATAATTATCTTAACATGGAGTTCATTCCACAAATTGAACGAAATCCCTAGAATCACACATTTCGGTTCTAGTGTGTGAGGAGTTCCCTGCTGATATTGAATCAAACTGTTGATAATATATCTGAAGACAACGTATCGTGCAGTCGACTTAATATTAACTACAAGGTTTTTCTGGGAGACTATAACATGGGGTTCTTCAAATGGGCTATAAAGAGATTTTCATAAGGTTCGCAGCGCACAAAGCGTTGCGGTATCCATCGACTGCGGTCACTGCATTATATCATGCGCGCTGTATGCTTATTTGCCACCTTAGTGGTATAAAAAAGTGTGTTATCCATTGACCTTTGAATTGTTCTCATGTAATCACGGTTATACCCGCTGTTACACTGTATGTGCGGTTTACCATATCATCAGCAGAACACACAAAGGGAAGAAAAGTCTTGCGTTATGGGAGATAAAATGTAATGCTCGACTTAAACATATTTCAGCAACAATAAACTGCAAGTATTGAAGCAGTTAACGACGCAACAAGCGGACGCAGTGTCGAGCAAACACGGCGCATTGTCGCAGTTTCATAAACACCGAGCACTCGTATTGTATTGTTAAATGCTCAGATTTAAAACGGGCTAGATACCAATATTTAATCATTAGTATGATTACTACTTATTTTTTTATTCTACGGTTATCATAGCCATATAAACACTCACAACATAAAATAATTTTCACGCGCCGCCACCACCGCTGCCACCGCAGCACCTCCTTCCTTCCACAAGGTCAACAGACCTCACTCACTCGCAGGAATACAACAACCCTCAAGGTAATTGATATTTGACCGCGGTATTCTGTGAGATGGTGGCACTTCTCCAGTCGCAACTGACAAAATAGTTTGTTCGTGAAGTCCGAACTTCATCTGCACGTGGTGCACCATGCATGACATGCTGGTGAGGTTGGCTTTGGTTCAAAGCTGTTGATAAACCACTTACAGCCCAACGTATTGACTCCATGTACTTATGAATTCCAAGGTACTCGTATGAATACAGAACGTGACTTTATTTTCTGATTTTGACGACGTCCGGTATCATTTATCATTGTTTTCATTACGTAAACTGGATCTTATTGATTACAAGACATTGGCGCGGTGCATTGTTAAGTATTTGTTGTCAATGAAGAGATTTGTTGTAAACTCGTTTGAACACAAGCGCCCGGACTTTCACTAGTAAGCCGGGAGTAATTTACATATTGCTGTGGTAACAACCAAAAATATGTTAGGTCTTCGACATGAGAACAGTCTGTGCACCATACCAATAAATAAACGAAGTTATGTCAAGCAAAATCTCAATCTTACATAAAACCGCTACTAAATTATATTTTACCTTTGAATACTTTTGTATTTCTGCGAGTGAGTGAGATCACCTTACCTAAGGAAATGTTTCGTTGCAGCGCTAGTGAGCAAAACAACTTGTATTGGAAGTATTTACAGGGTATGATCGGCATACCCTTTATTGCATCGTAGGCATATTTCGTATCGACATACTAGAAAAATACTATAATTTCATCAGCATTCTCCACTCTTGTATTAGTCAGCCTTCGTTCTGTCATTCCAGAGACATTTAGGTCACCTGTCCAGGAATATTTATTTATCATATCTTCACTTAAATGATTTTTATAGGATATCGTAATTAAGTCACCCAATAAAAAAGCATTTGCGGTCTCTATACTGGTCTATATCTGAGGTGAAATGAAACTGTGCAGGCCGCGGACCGATCACATAAATTATCGCCGTACAATGTGCTACGTGATTCGCTTGTTTTACATTGCCGTTTTGTTTAGTACTCAAGTTGTGCAGCTAAATTATAAAGTACAATGGATGTATTAAATATATGTACGAGTTATGTTCTCGTGCAAGTTAAAATTTATTGCTGCGATATAAAATAGAAGAGACGCTCGCTACGATTTCGTAATAGTAGTAAGTACTGCTTATATGGATGTTTATTAATTGCATGTATATTACTAAAGATAAATGTAAATACGTATCAAGTGAGTGATATTAAATTGTAATTACTATATATCGCGGCGTTCGTTAACATTGTACTGACCACGTGGTCACTGGTTAGAAATAATGGGCGGTGGTGATTGCTTTCCATCAGGTGACCCTCATGCTCGCTTGCCCTTCTCTCGTATAAAAAAAAACTTAAGGCTGGTCTTACGAGTTTGTGGCACGATTTGATAACATCAGCCTGTAAAAATAGGGAAGAAAACCGATAGTTGTGTCAAGGATAATGAGTTAATCCACGGGATTTTGATATGAGATTCGGATCAGCCAATGAGAATAGTAGAGTCTCGGGAAAGAAAAATCTCCCATGACATTACTGGTAGTGCCACGCAGTAGTGCTTGGGGCAATAAAGGAAAACAAAGATTGCAGATTCAAGACTTGCTGGAAACTCAATTTTAGTGAAAAATTAATCTTATTCAGCTATGTATTTAAGTGTATAAGTTCAATTAATGGCTTTCCCAAAAGAAATACATCAGCAGGGAGTGAATTTGTTACAATAGTGACGATTTGCTTGTACCAGATTTTTTTTAAGTGTTGAATAAATTGCTTGATGCTTAAAACATAAAATTAAATAGTATCCTTTCACTGAAGATACTACTTTTATTATTGAAAGTATACACTCTTAGCTAATTCTATCGGTTGGTGTTATAAAAATACAGGGCGTAGTATTTTCTCATTTCTGTGGGTTGATCGCCGGCTCAGACAAGAGATGTTTTAAAAAACTTTGAATACAGATTCACTTAAATAATTTCATAAAAACAAAGTGAAGTCGTCTTTCTGCAACTATGTTTAATATTTAAAGTACTTCCCCTTCAGGTGGCATACACCTGGGATGCTCTCTATAATGGTGGTAAACAAATAGTTCTAGTAGGTAAAAATACGTTTGAGTATAAAATTGACGTGTTCCTAATGCAGTAAGTGGCGTGCGTGACATGAGAATAGATACTGCGGCAGCAGCAAAAATATTTCTTATATTTTGGGAGCACTAGCATAGTATAAATAGAGAAGTAGGAGAACTCAAACCCCGAACGGGAGATAATAGCCTAAACACGTAGGGCTGTCGCTTAATAGTTTATTCAACCGTCAAAAATACTTAGTCAATCTCTATTATACAAAATTAATTAAGGTACAAAATACAAAATTAAGTAGGGTAAGTGTTAGGGATCTGTAACAAAAAGCCGGCCAAGTGCGAGTCGGACTCGGTCACGAAGGGTTCCGTACCAAAAACGACACACAATCACGTTTGTTGTATGGGAGCCCCCCTTAAATATTTATTTTATTCTGATTTTATTATTTGTTGTTATAGCGCCAACAGAAATACATCATTTGTGAAAATTTTAACTGTCTAGCTACCACGGTTCATAAGATACCTACAGCTCTTGGTGACAGACGGACAGACAGACGGACACCGGAGTCTTAGTAATAGGGTCCCGTTTTTACCCTTTGGATGTGGAAATCTAAAAAGAATAAAAATAATTATTTTTTTACATACACCAGGAGTGACTGCAATTTTTTCATTACCTACATTTTAATGCATGCTTACTCAGTGACAAACGAGCAGACAGCCCACCTGATGGTGAGCGGTAACTGTCGCCCATAACATCCACGATTCACGCATTCAAGCTGTTGGCAACAAAAATGCAGAAACGCAGGTGCGTTGTCCTTCAAACCGGAACACAAAACACAACAATGCAAGCATTGTTGCTTGGCGGCAGAAATAGATAAGGCAGTGGTCCTCACCCAGGCGGACTCCTACCATTTGATAAAACCTACTTCATGTTATCTGTTTAGTGATTTGAAAAATTACGGTCTAAATAGGAATAGGATTAATTAAAACGTAGCTTTACTGAATCATAATATTTATTCAAATAATCTAAATTATTATGAAAATATATTTTTATTAAGTACATACTTTTTAATTTACACACTTATCATGTGATTATTAGGAATGTCGGTGGCCGAATGGTTTGGGTATCCGACAAATTGTTATTGAGACATCCATGAACACTGCAATGTTTTTTAAGGCTAGTCGACTTTGTAGCCATCTTTAACGAATTTGTAGTTATATACGACGTAGGTAGGTATCTAAATGTTCAAATTATTAACGAACGTCAGCGCAGGCGCGAATCTTGCGCGGTTTTGCGTACGGCGCAGCTCCGACCCCGACTGGCGCTCCATATAACCTCCTATAAATGTTGTCAGTGTGTGCGTGCGACGGCTATACGTACGGGCGCGCTCACATACAAACCGCGCTCGGTGCGTTTGTATGAAGTTACCTTACTTCTCTATTTATACTATGGCACTAGCGACCTGATCTGGCTTCGCACAGATGCAATTTTACTTGGTCCCAAAAAAGAGACATTTTCTACTAAAGCTTTAATAAAGTAATAATTTACTTTAATTATTCTTGTGTTATACTAAAATCGCATCCGTGCAAAATCGGAGCGTGGCACTATACACTTGTATGATTTATACAAACTATAGAATTGACGTTATTGTCTTCCACTAAGCTAAATAATTTTCTCTAAACCGCCCGACGGGAAGGGAGACCCGTGTCCCACTAGTGGGATGAATAAGAGTTAACGACGACGACGACCTGATGAATACCAGGATACGCACAGACGGAGTCCGGGCGAAAGTTAGTATGAATTAAAAACATTAGGTGATTGCGGCCCGGCCGACGGTCACAATTTGTCGCCGCCGATGATAAAGCGCACCTCGCCTTTGTTTTTGTATGTGCCAGTTCATCATCTCCTAATAAACAATTTTCAACGCCCGGTCTTAAATTACGCTTTTCGTGCACAGTATCATCCCATCCATTAACGCGGCGCGTCACGGCGGGTACACAAGGGCGGACTTTTCAGCCGGCTGAATAGGCGCGAACACTCCCGCAAATAGAATTTATACGCGAGTGTGCACCTCGCTTATTTGCCAGATCATTCACTGAGAACAACTGGCAAACTTATATCAAACAGTATCTCTATTTCAATATTTGCACTCACTTGCTTCCGTTAGTTTCGCCGTATTCACTTATGTGGGTATTGTTTAAGTTAATGGAACATGAAGGTTGAGATACGTATATATGCAGTTCTCAGCAATCATACCGAGTGGTCTCGTACAATGTAACAGTAATTTATTATCCCATTACAGCGGTTTTATTATTATATAATAATTATTTCGAGTTGTTCACATTCAAATACAAGCAAAGTTTTGTACTTTAGAACAATGACCATAGTCATTATTATATTTTTTTTTGCAAATAATGTAAAAAAATGTTAGTTTATATAACAACCCTTGCTATTCGAACTACCACTGAGCAGGAAAGGAGGCGTGTGGTAAATAAACGACACCATACCAGGCCACGCAATGTAGTTTATAAGTTACATTAGGGTACAAATTACATCGTCCATAAACAAGACCAGTTATTATATAGTCAGTTTCTCATTACCCTCGTTTTAAGAAGTGTAAACGTCATCAAACGCCATTGGTATTTTAACACGCTTTTACAACATGCAGGCAAAAACTTAAAGCTTATAGCTTCACCTGTATGTTTGTTTGTCGATTTGTCAGTTTAGTAACAGACTTCCAAAGAAGTCGGTTACTAAACTGAAAATTCGACAAAGTTCAAAAACTTCATTTTGAGCCAATTTAGTTGGTCAGATTTAATTTATTTAATCAATAAAATTAATAATGACATTACATACATGACAGGTGAACAAGGAAAATAAGGAAACAGGGGAACAAGGAAAAATACATATATATACTATCCTGAGTCCATTGAATGGTCGTAATCTTTGACTAGCTTCTTAAAGTTATCCAGAGATTGAACTTGTCATATAGCAAGTGGAAGTTCCTTCTTCTTCTACTAGACTACTAGTAGAAGAAGAAGGAACTTCCACTATTTACACTTACTTTCCTACACTTTAGACTACTTCAATACAAAATCGTTTGGAGAAGCATTGAGTGGGAGGCAGCTACAAGACGAAGTTGAAGAGCACTGCGAAGGTTTACACCTCGGATGTCAGTGGTATTTTAATTAGTAACTGTTTGGTATTACATGGACAGTTTCAAACTGCTGATAGGAACAGACGCGCGGCAGACACTGGCTTCATTGATAACACTGCTACCAGCATCTGTGTGCGAGTGATGAATACTATAAATATTGAATGGGCCCGCTGCTGAAACTTGTGCACCGCGCTGAATAGCGAGCCGCGGCCGTGTAGGCTGACTTTCAGCGGACATGATAAATATGTGCTAGACTCAAACACGTGCTGTATGATGTTCGGTTTAAAGGATAAATGAAACTTTTAGATAAAAAAAATATTCAAATGTAGTTTTCCCAGGACTAAAGCATGAGATTGTGTTCAAAGGTCTTAAGGTCGCTAATGAAACAACTGCGTCCAAGGCGAAATTCAAAAAGTATTTATTTCTACAGATCACATCTTATACTAAACAACAAACCATACCATGATCTAATTTGGCTAGTGCTGCCATCTATCGGTACTATATAAAAGATTCGATACGAGTTTATCACTTTTTAATTATGTTGACATGTAATTAATCATAATATTAATTTATTTATTTTTATGTATCAATATTTATGTATTTATATTTATATTTGAGTACTAGGCAATATTTATTTTTAGTTCTAGATTTTTCCGTGGCGCTAGTTGTCATACATTCTAACATACCGCCCACCATGAACCAATGGTTCATTAAACACTAATCACCGTGATAAACATTTAAACATGACACCTTTACATAGAAATTTTAGTTACACATATTTGGTGGGGCTTTAAGAACAAGAGATATAATGCTATACTCGAATCGATCCAAACAAACTTAACATTACATGACATGGCATTTACATAGAAAAATAAAAATCTAGGCTTATAAACTAGACATTTTGATAGTTTAGGAAACTTAGTTTTAAGAACTACAAACATAGTTATGATGTTCATTGAGAACCTATGATGATAATGCTAAATACATGTGCATTTTTAATTAGAACATACACTTTGATTTAAACTTATAAGATAAGCATGACATTTTGTATGAATTATTACATACAACGTAAA
This sequence comes from Hypsopygia costalis, assembly GCA_937001555.2. NCBI lineage: Eukaryota > Metazoa > Arthropoda > Insecta > Lepidoptera > Pyralidae > Hypsopygia > Hypsopygia costalis. Next base: position 34,024,311 of record OW443325.2, read on the forward strand.
CACATTGAGATATTTAAATCCGAGTTCACATATACGAACTACTATAAACATATATGATCAGTTACCTAGCCACAGGTAGAATACACAGCTTAGACACCGGACGTTTTATAATATTGCCATTACACTTTAAGCTAACAACTCTCGTAATTTTGTCCAACCCTGGGTGCTTGTCAGTGATTAAACCATACAACCATCGAGCCGGGGGAAGATCATCCTCTTTAACTAGCACAATATCTCCTATCTTTGGCTCAGGTGTCTGATATTGCCATTTGTATCTATGCAGGAACTGGGTCAAATACTCCTGCGACCACCTTCTCCAAAAATCTTGGAGCATGCGTTGCGTCAATTGCCACCTCTTTAGACTACTAACGTTGGATGATTCATAATTGGCTTCTGGTACAAGTACAAGAGGTTCACCTACTAGGAAGTGACCTGGAGTCAATGGCATAGGATCACCCGAGATCGAACTAAGACTGGACATAGGTCTCGAATTGAGGCAGGCCTCAATTTGAGCCAGCACGGTACTCATTTCCTCGTAAGTGAGGGTCGAGTTGCCTATCACTCTCCTTAGATGGTGCTTTGTGGACCTTACACCAGCCTCCCACAATCCTCCAAAGTTTGGAGAATGAGGTGGTATAAAATGCCACAGTGTGCCATTAGATGACAGCCAATTAGCAATTTCAGGCACGATTCCAGATTTTTCTTCAGCCAGCAGTGCCTTCAATTCACGAGCTGCTCCAACGAAGTTAGTGCCGTTATCGCTAAAGAGTTCTGCACAATGACCTCTCCTTGCTACAAATCTCTTGAATGCAGCTAGAAACCCTTTAGCGGTGAGGTCACTGACGACCTCCAGATGGATGGCTCTCGTCGCCATGCAAACAAACAAACAAACATAACCTTTGTATGCGTGGTGACCTCGTCCTTTTGATACGCGTACATTGATAGGGCCGGCGTAATCGACGCCGCTTTGCTTGAATGGACGACCAGGTGTGATTCTGGAGTTCGGCATTTGCCCCATAAGTTGCTCTCGTTTTTGTGCTGCATATCGAACACAAATCACGCAACTACGCACGAACCGTTTGATTTGATTTTTAGCATCGAGAATCCAGTATTTGGATCGCAAATAATTAAGCATTATCTGCGGTCCCCCATGCATTGTTCTATCATGACCATCTGCTATGATTAAATCAGTCAAATGCGACTTGGCTGGAAGTATCATTGGATGCTTTCTATCTTCACTTACTGCGGCTTGATCCAGACGACCACCAACGCGCAAGACACCTGCTTCATCAACAAATGGGTTTAACGGGGTAAGTTTACTTTTTCTTTTCACTATTCCCTGCTTTGCAATATTTCCTATGTCTTCCTCAAAATATTGGCTTTGACATTGCTTGATACATATGATTAAAGTTTCCTGTAGTTCCATACTTGTCAACCACTGAGGGAACTTGTTAGAGTTGTGTCGTGTTCTAATTGATATGAATCTTCTACACCATGTTAAGACTCTCACAAGTTTTCTCAGCGTTGAAAATCTTTCCCACATAGACTCGTGTTCTGTACTGACCATCGCTTGACACACTTTGATTGCTTTCTCTTCTGTGTTCGTCTCATGTGTTAAGTCCTTGTATTTGATTTCTTTTTCCTTTAACCATTTAGGTCCGGTTTTCCATAATTGAACTTGGTGTAAGTCGGTGGGCATAATTCCACGTGATGCACAGTCAGCGGGATTTTCTCTTGATGTGACGTGCGACCATTGTGATCTGTCCAAGTTGCTTAAAATCTCAGATACCCGGTTGGCTACAAATACTTTCCACCTGCTCGGGTGACTACTTAACCAGGCGAGAACCACTGATGAGTCAGTCCATGCGTGGGCCTGTTGCTTTGGAATTCCCAACACATCTGAAACTTCTACCAATAATTTTGAGAGGAGCACTGCACCGCATAATTCCAAACGGGGTATTGATATCTGCCTAATTGGTGCCACTTTTGTTTTAGATGTGACGAGGTGAACATGGATGTTATCTTCTTCATCGACGACGCGGATATAAACAGCAGCAGCGAATCCTACACTCGACGCATCGCAAAATCCGTGCAGCTGCACACAAGTATCGTATTTTCGAGTACTCATCCATCTAGGTATTTCAAAATTAGACAGCAAAACAAGCTCTTCTCTGTAAGCAACCCAAGCTGCCAATAATTGAGGGGTGAGTGCTTCATCCCATTGTATTCCTGACATCCATAAGCTTTGTATGAAAATTTTTGCTTTGATGGTGATCGGCGCCAGCCAGCCTAGCGGATCATAGAGGCGTGATATTTCTGAGATTACTTTCCTTTTTGTTACAGGTGGGTTCAATGGAGGCAACTGCACTGTATATTTAAAAGCATCTGTACATCTATCCCAGGTAAGTCCTAACATTTTTGTTGTTGTGTTCATTTTTATTTCTAATCTAGTTTTATCTGTTTCAGGTATCTTCGCAAAATCATCGGCTTCACTCTTCAGTTTTCCTGCTTGCTCTTCATCTTTCATCCAGTTTACTAGTTCTTCGCTGTTACTTATCCATTTTTGCAGCTGGAAACCTCCTCGCTTGAGTAAATTCTTCAAATCTAGATACAACTGCTTTGCTTCCGGTACACTCTCGCAACCGCTTAAAATGTCATCAACATAGCTATCTGACAATACCACTTGAGCAGCTCTCGGAAAATCTCCGCCTTCGTCACGAGCTAGCTGTTGCAACGTACGGACCGCCAAGTAAGGAGCAGAAGAGGTCCCGAACGTCACTGTCAAGAGTCGGTAATGCTGCACTTCGGACTTCGGATCTTCGCGCCACAGTACACGTTGGAAGTCTATATCTTCGTGGGAAACCAATACCTGGCGATACATCTTTACTATGTCCGATGCAATACAGATTGGATGAACTCGCCATCTCATTAAGATGTGTCTCAGATCAGCCTGAAGAGTAGGCCCAACCATCAAATCACTATTTAAGGAAACTCCGTTCTCGTATTGACAAGATGCATCGAAAACGATACGAACTTGAGTGGTGATCTTGTCATTACGTACTACTGGAAGATGAGGTAAGTAACACGCTTGTTTATCTTTTTCATTTTGAGGTACAACCTCCATGTGACCTAAGCTTAAATATTCATTAAATACATCTGAATATTTTTTCTTCAAGTCTGGTTCTTTCGATAGCTTTCTTTCTAGTGTGGACTGTCTTTTTAATGCAATCTCCTTTGAATTGCTTTGAACACATTTAGGATTCGGTTCCCTAAATGGAAGCTTAACTACATAGCGACCGGAAGCATCCCGCACGGTCGTGTTTGCATAAATTTCTTCGCATATTTGTTCCTCTTTAGTTAAATGCTTTTTCGCTTTTACAGATGATGATGTTTCATCTTCTGTCTTCGTAAATTTGATCATGTCTCTTCCTACCGGTCACAGCTCAAATGGCTTCCTATTCGTCAGCGCAGGCAAAAGAGGTTGCTCTGTTCACTTCACTCTATTCTGAATAACCCTCTCTCCCCTGAATATTTAAAATGTAAGTTTCAATATCTTTGTGACTCTCATGAAAGACAGCTTCGATCTGGCAACTCCCTTGCGCTTTCTACCCCGCTCTTTCGTACTGGCTTTATGTCAAACTCTTTCACTCTACAATCTTCACGACTCTGGAATGCGCTACCCGATAGCATCAGAAGAATCGAGAATAAATTTAACTTCAAAAATAAAGTTCATGCTCACCTCTTGGACAAATTGCCAAGACTATGAATCATCCTCCTATTGATTAAGTATATGTAAGTTTATATTATTTTATATGTATCATATATTTTGTATTTATGTAATGAGTATGTATGTATATTGTTATTAATTTATTTTGTATGCCGCATTCGTGTATATCTGCACTTCCCCAAGGTTGTCTGGTAGAGAATGCTTTTAGCATTAAGACCGCCTTTGTACCCTTAAATTGTGGTAAATAAAGTTTAAATAAATAAATAAATAAATAAATGATGGCTCCGATTCCAGCTCCCAGAATTGTCTCAGCAGATCATTATCATCCAACTGGACATGCATATTTAGTACCACGTTATTGCATGAAATCGAGTCTTCAACATCACCGTGTGTTTCTCCGGATATTACCCATCCGAGAGACGTATTTTGTGCTATAAGGCAACCAGATGAGTCTTTGATTAGCCCTGCTTTCAGTATTTGGCCATAAACATTTGCACCAATGATTAAATCCACCCTGTTGGGCGTATTGAAGCTAGGGTCAGCTAATGATAGTTGCTTAAAATGTGACCACAATTGAATTGGTACCTTCTTACTTGGTAGTAAGTTTGTAAGTTTCTTTAAGACATGTGCCTTTACCTGAATGACTACTGTAGAATCCAGGAGTGACTTTAGTTTGATAAGAACTACATATTTGGAGATAACACATGGACTAGAGTCACTCCCTAATACCGAGACATTAGTTTTGCTTGCAATTTTCTTCAGTCCAAGCAATTGGACTGCAGACTCCGTTATAAACGTGGCCTGTGATCCTTGGTCTAACATAGACCTAAAAGTTATATTCACACCTGTTTGAGACTCGATATTAACTAAAGCAGTAGCCAGCAATACTTGAGAATGCATTTTAGAGAAACAACTTGTTAAAACTTGATTGGAATCGCCCTGATTAATAGCTACATTGGACACAGCTCCTGAACTAGTTGATTGTTCAGCATGACCTGAACTTTCTATTGACTTAGGACCTTGAGAACTATGGAGTAGAGAATGATGCTTCTTTTTACATACACGGCATCTAGTGATACTTCGACATTTGATAACTGAGTGGCGTGGACCCAAGCAGTTAAAACATAACCCCTGGGCTTGGACAAAACTACGACGTGCTTCCACGTCATCCTTGGCAAACTTTTGGCAAGTAAAAAGTTTATGGCTATCTTTGCAGAATGGACAAGAATCTACATTAACGTGATATACTTTGACTTTAGATGTGGTGTTGCGATAAGGAGAATTGCTCTTTGAGTTTTTAAAATCTAGATTTTCAAGACCGTGAAAACGTTGTTGTAGGAAATCTTTAAATTGCTTGAAAGTGGGTAATTCTTCTGAAGGTTTACTAATCTCTAACTCCCAAGCCTTGCGTGTTTCATTGTCTAACTTTAAACTTAATATGTAGATAACTATCATATCCCAAGTGTCAACGTTTATACCCAATTGCTTCAGAGCATTTAAGCAATCAGTGCTAGTAAAAAGCAACTCCTTTAATGCGATTGCAGATTCTGAACTAATGGTCTTTTGACCCATAAAGCGTGCCAAAATGGAATTTGCTAAATATTTTTTGTTGTTGTATTCACTGTCTAACTTTGCCCAACAAAACGAATAATTTTCTCCACTGATAGTGTCGTGACGCAGCAACTGTTCCGCCTCGCCTGTTAGATGCCCTTTTAAATAATTAAGTTTATCCACATCCTCTAAGGATTTATTATTATGAATAAGAGAAATGAATAAATTACGAAAATTTGTCCATTCTGTGTATTTCCCACTGAACGTAGGTAGTCTGACCTTCGGAAGTTGAGCTATGCCTTGACAATTGTTTTCAAAATTAGTACTTTTATACCCTAACTTATTTGAACTATCTTCTTTACTAATTAATCTCTTTAAACATTCTTTCAAATCTGTCTTATAGCCAAGGTACAGCTCTTCCGTGGATGCATATATACCTTTAGTGTAATATTCGGATTTAGACATCTCACTCTGAGAAATTTCGGAAATCATTTTACGATGCGTAGAATAAAAGGATGACCATAATGTTTCTAACAGTTCAAGTCGCGTTTCTAAGTAAGGTACAGTAATGCGTTCTTTGGGCGACTTTTTAAAGTTACTTTTAGCATTGTTTATACTAGATATAACATCAGTCTGAAGCTTAGACAGTGATTCCATTATAACCTATTTAACGAGATAAACAACAATCAACAAACACAATAATCTTCCTGTTTATGCACTAAACCGTCAATGTCTCACACACAAACACCACTAAAATTACCGTAGAAAAGTCACCAGTTGATATGCCAATTCGAAGACAAAGTTCAAAATTTTTGTTCAAAAAATTTCTAAGTCTATGAAATTCTCGTCGAAATTTTTCTAAGTCGATGAGATTTTTGCCACGATTTTTCTAAGTGTTTTGGACTTGTAATTTTCTATGAAATCGGGCATAGATTCCTCGTAGTACCACTTTTTGGCAAATTATTCTAAGTCCAAACTACTAGTTCCAAATTCTAAGTTAATATTTCTTTGTAAATAAAGTTCAAATTTGCTCAGTTTTCTTGAAAATTTAAAGTTATTTCTTCTATGTAAATAAAGTTCAAAATTACTCACAGTTTTTGTCACCAAACACTTAATACCACTTTTCTACGATGTCGGTTAACTCCACTTGCCAACTCGTTCCTGCTCCCCTCCTCTCCTGGTGCACCTTCCTCAGCTTCCTGGTGGTAGCTGCTGCAGCGTATGGGGTCGCCCCGAGTAGCGATCCACTACCCCTGGGTGCGATGATGATGATGCTTCCAAAAAGGTGATAGCCGTACTATCACTAGAGCAATCCGCTCGTATAGGACCATGTTCAAAGGTCTTAAGGTCGCTAATGAAACAACTGCGTCCAAGGCGAAATTCAAAAAGTATTTATTTCTACAGATCACATCTTATACTAAACAACAAACCATACCATGATCTAATTTGGCTAGTGCTGCCATCTATCGGTACTATATAAAAGATTCGATACGAGTTTATCACTTTTTAATTATGTTGACATGTAATTAATCATAATATTAATTAATTTATTTTTATGTATCAATATTTATGTATTTATATTTATATTTGAGTACTAGGCAATATTTATTTTTAGTTCTAGATTTTTCCGTGGCGCTAGTTGTCATACATTCTAACAGATTGTTTAAAAAGAACGTGAAGAGGTTTAACAGCATCAGTGACGTACTGGTAATGCCTCTGGTGTTGAAAGTATTAATATTCTTCGATAACATCAGACGGCACGTAAACTTATTGTAGTAATAGTATAAGCGTTCACTCGAGGCTAAGTCCACGTGGAGGTTCGGAAATATATTTCGTTCAAAAACGTTGCTTTCAAATTTAAAAATAAACTTAGATAAAATTAATTCATTCACTAAATTAATAAAAAAAAGTAATTTCATATCATCATATATAGGTGTGCCGTATGCATGTATGCCACCCGACGTAGTACATATAAAAATATATATTATAAAATTGAAAATAACTGTTAAAATCCAATATACACCGAGGCTTTCGAGTTGTCACTAAAAATAAGAGTTTTAATTTCCTAAAGCAATTTGTCGAATCTGTGATGGGTTTTGAGATTGGCAAATATCTCCACAAAAACACGTACCTATATCAGAGACCATTTAGAAAATGACAAAAGTGTAACAAAGTTAAAAACTAAATTCACGTTCCGTTGATATTGAAATGATGTTGAACTGGAAAGTTATTAAAATATGAATCGTGCCGCCCACTCATTGATTGAGCTGTGAATAATTTAACGTCAATTCCAGGACGAGTTATTTCTGCTGTAAATGCCATTCAGAACTTACACTTTTATATTTTACCCTACTTTTTAGGGTTGGGGGGGGGGGGGGGGGGGGTACACATACATTTCCACCACTGCGTCTCCTGTGTAGCCAGGATTACCAATAGATAGCGGCGAGTACCAAAAAGGGCAAAGGACAGTTAAATCCATTGCAGTCCTGGGGGTAAAACTACGACTGCTTTGGAACTCACAACGAATTTAATCAAAAAATAATAATACTAGTAAGAAGCTTTTGGAATTTGACTTCCCCTCTTAGCAATGTGAGAGACAGCAATATTGCAAAAAAGGCATTAAAAGACTAAAGATTTTACCCTACTGTCAAAGGAAGGGTTAAATTTTTAGTATGTCTAATTGTATGGTACGCTCTACGGCCATAAAGATGGCTCACGATACGCCGAGCGGACGAGTGCAAAGAGAAACAAGAATATTAAGTAAGATCTGGTGTTGTCGCAATTCTCATCGCGTCATTCATCTGAGTTGAAAATCGGCGCAGTGAATTCGGAACACAGTGCTCTAAAGGCATCGGTGCCATAGATTTCTACAAACCTAGGTATTGCGCCTTCGGTAGTTCAAGTATGTTAGCAAAATGTGCACGCACGATACACATACGCTACAACTTCAATAAATCATCAAACGCGTTCCAGATAAGTGCTGTCGAATCATAAAATATATTGACATGCGCGACTACGAATTATTTAAATGTTCCAGTAATTTCTAATATCAGTGCAATTCGAGTACCAAATTAATACCTAATATACTTATCTTGAACAAAGATTACAAATTTGACTAAACCCGAGTCCAGCTGAGGTTACAACAGTCGTGTTGACGAAAGACTGATATCAAAACGAGGCAAACCCCGCGCCAGTCGGCCTGTGTTTATTCAGAAGCGACTGAATTACACTTTCAAAATAATTTCGATTGGCGTCCACTTGACCTAAATATGTAATTCAGACATCGACTCAGAAAAGCTAACTTCGTTTTACCGTTGCATTAAAAAAACTGTTTACGTTGCCAAACAACACTAAAGAGCACGTGATGTTATCAAAATCAACAAGAAGCGATATCTATTCCTCTCTCAGTCTACGACGACGCTCCGTCCTCTATTCTCCGCCCCGCAGACCAAACTTCGCTCCTCGGTTCTGATTACTTTCACATTTTCGTCAGAAGTCATCACATCGAGTAATCACTTAATTCCCGCTCGACTCGACACCAGTCATTGTCGCACCAGTAATAATTAAAGAGCACTCAAGAACCGCACAGATGATACGTAAACAACTTTGTTATTATCCTTTTCATGGATATTAAATGGAGTTTTATAAATTGGTCTAAGATGAACGTTCAAAACGTACGACAAATGAGTTTTATAATTCGCCGCGTCTCGGTCGTCCCGTGTCGCATCTTCTGCGGCGACCGTCATCCCGTCCCGCTGCAGTTTCATTTTCTTTTCATCAAGGTATCTTCACGCCCGAGGGACCGCGTCTCGGGGTCCCCCCCCCCCCCCCTCTCCTAGCCCCGTCTCGACTCGTCCTCCGCCTGGAAGCCTCCTTCATTTTGATAACGTTTTACATTTTTTAAGATAGTTAGTGCTCCGTAGTGGAAAAAGGAGCAGCCGTCCGCCGCGCGCTTGTCGTATGTCTTTTATGTTTTATGGGGAGATGAAACTGTCTGCTATGAAATAATACCAGGATGAAAATTGCTTTCTATTTAAAAAAAAGATTAATGAATGAATTTCATGCATGTTTTTTCTAGTATCATTCAGAATGTGTATTTAAGTACAACTGTATCTGCATAGACTTCGGAACGACAGCTAATTTTATTATAATGGGACTTTTGAAACAAGACATTTTAAATAAATTATACGACAATAGGTGGGTGTAAGTGGTTCAACGTAATATTTAAACCAAAGCCAACTACACCTGCGCGCGATGCACCCTGCTGATTAACTGACGAGAGCTCGAGTCTCTCTCTCTAAAGAGAGGTAGGGCACAGCATAATTATAAAAGCTAATTGAAGAAGTACCTCTACTTCTGAAAAGACTGCAGCCAAGTAACAATTTCCTGGAGAGTTGTTATGTATCGGCAAGTGAGTGAGGTCACCAGGAAGGAAGCGGCGGGTGTCGTACGTAGCGCACCTGCCATTGCAAGCGTCGATAGACGGGCCGTATGCTACTCGTAGTCTGCCAGGGAACGTAGTAGTAAAAAATATATATGCATATTTACTTGTAAGTTAATTTTCGTCCTTGAAATACTGCGGATGTTAAATGAAAATTAATTAAAAATATAGAAGTTTCTTAAACAACGCGGCTGAATACACCAGCAACGGCGTAACGAAATTTAATTGTTAATGTACTACATAAAAAAATGCAAACTGTACAACTTATGTAAAGTAAATTAAACATTAACATTAACTTTGGTTCAACACAATAATAGTATCAAAGTAACAAAGCGTATATAACATTATTACCGGACAGGAGACTGATTATTACTTCCGAGCGTGCGTATACATCTTTCAGAAAGTCCTATGAAGTGTTATTGTTCAAAATGTAAAACATAATTAAGATCTCACGAGTGTAATCGTTGTTGTCAGAGACAACTGTGGGCGGGCGCCGGGCGCAGGGCGGGCGGCCGGCCGGCACTTGTATCCGGCGCGCGGCGGCCGCGGACGCGCGATGTGCCCGCTACGACCCGACCCTCGCGCCACTCGCCGCGAACTTTCTTAGCGTCGTGTTGTGACAAGTGTTTGTGTTTCCGTGTTCTTGAACTATTCTGTGGAGATTTGTATTCGCCGGAGTGGTAAGTGAAGTTGGATGATAAAATTTTACATTATTTATGATTTTTAGTTAACATTCATACAAATTTTCACGAAAGAGTTTCTTTAAAGATACAAATTTTCTTAATGAATTAGTTGTTGTAATTATATTATCATAACTATACTTGTAATTCTATTATTACGTGTGTAATTATAGAATTACAAGTAAAGTAATAGTTAGGTAACACTATTATTAATATTTGATCAATATTTTTTTCTGAATGATATAAGGGTAGTTCCATAAAAGTTGGGTAACTTTGTGTTCCAGTGTTATTTTATACATTTTTTTATTAAATAACCAGTAATAAAAATGTCTGCCATATGAAATAATCAATTTTTTACTATGTCACTCAATTTTGTTACAATCATTTATTTCTTTTTATAAAAAAAATGTCCTTATCTATCCTCAATATCAGTCCCTAGCCATGTCATATTTCCAAAATAATGTTTTCGTTCGACTGATTTTAGTAAGCCTTGATGATATTTGAACTTTATTTAACTTAATTACACTTAAAATTACATTACCTTGTTCATTGAATCTATTAAGTAAACAAAATTAAATATTTTTCATATATATTTTGTAAGAAAAGTAGCTTCATCGATAATTATAGTCAGGCCCTAGCCACTCAGTAAATTTAAAAATACGCGGCAATCGAAATAAGTGTCCATTTTAAAATGAACGCGTTCAAAAGTGACAACGTGAAGTTAGCCATAAGCGGGGGCCGTTTCGCGTCGGCCATCTTAACATTAGTGCGATCGGTGTCGATGCTGAGGAAACACTCGTTGTGCCAGTCAATCTCTCAGGCCCTAGGTGAGTTATTTTATGTAAAGTTAATTAGTTATTATTCTCTCTTGTTTGTGTGTACATGTGATTTGTTTGTTCTGATGTTATTGTTATCTACAAGTCTCAGTATTTCTTTTTAAAGGTAAATTACGAGTGATTTTGTTCTAATTCGTCAGTCCCTAGACCATCAGGCCCTGGCTGTTAATGTGACTAGGGACTGATTCAAAAGCTAGGGACTGACAGTCATACCTACTCTTTCACTCTTCGTCATTCAGAAACTTTTGTTTGTTGTAGAATATGCCGCCGCGAAGAAAAATGCCGTTGCCTAAAGAAGAAAAAGCAAAAAAAAGTCACAACAGGCAGAAAAGCGTTTAGAAAAAATAAAAAATGATCCAGTTTAGCTAGCAGTGTACAAGGAGAAAGAAATATTAAAATACCTCAGAAAAAAGGAAAAAGAGCAGAGAAAATGTGTAAAGGATATGACTCCTCGTGAGCATAGAAAAGTGAAAAAAATGGATTACTCGGCTTACTCGGCAGCTTACAGACAAAATAAAAAAAATGGTAAACACGCTGATCAATACATGGACGAAAATACGCCACCATCATCTGACGGAGAAAATGATCTACAGGTCCCAGTTCCGTGTATTGCTGATCAAAGACAAGCTGAAGCTAAAAGGAGAAGTATTTTGCAAAGGAAGATAAGAAATAAACAACTACAGAAGAAGAACCATCTTATTACTATATTAAAAAAGAAACTTGCTAACGAAATAGAACAGAAGACTAAAACACAGAATTAAAAAATCGAAAAAGGCACTTATGCCCAGAAGCAGAATTGAAGAAATGGCAAATGATCCTAATAAGAAGGCAGAATTAGTGAAAAAAGCACTGTATGGTGAGATTATTCAGGCGCAAATCTTAGAAGAAAAAAGAAAACAAGTACATATCAGGAAAAAAATAATTTGAAAGCGGTTTTATCTGGTTCTGTAGCAAAGAAGTATAAAATATGGAGGTTAGAAGGTAAAGCGTAACATATAAGAATATGGGATTTAATCGTACAAAGTCAACAAAGAAAGGCAACAAGAACAGAGTGATGGCAATTATTCACAAGTTTTATGAAGATGATAGCAATAGCCGATGTGCAGCAGAGAATAAGGTTTTGTAAGATATCATACCACAAGGCATGTTTAGTAACGTGATCTCAAGTGATTTTTAAGTAATGGTACTGTTATTATTGTTGGTAAGAGAGATTATCTGAGATAATTTACCTAAAGACTGATTTGTCTCTGATTTGATTGCAATTTGGAATAAATATGTGTATGAATAAGATAAGAGTGAGATTTACCAAATAAATACTAATTATATAAGACAAACATATGGTATTATTGTATAATAAATGTATGACAGCGTAGGACGTCCACCCACAAGGTGGACAGACGACCTCATTAAGACCGTGGGATCGCGCTGGATGCAAGCCGCTTCCAACCGGTCTTATTGGAGATCTAGAGGGGAGGCCTATGTCCAGCAGTGGACTTTCAATGGCTGAGATGATGATGATGATGATGATGAAATGTATGACATCAGTCCCTAGCACAACCTGTCAGTCCCTAGATCAGAGATTTCAGAAAAACACAAATTTCTCTTTAATTACCTAGTAAAGTGACTGGCCCCTTTAGATACTAAAAGTATATTATTAAATGCACTGTATTTACTAAAAAGTTTTTAATTTAGTATCTAAAAACACGTATGGCAAAATTTGGACGAATTTTACCCAACTTTTGTGGAATCACCCATAAATAAGCAGATATACTAAACTATATAATAAATTACCAAAAACCAAGTACATTAATATTGCGAAATGAGTTTCGCCGCATCGCGAGAGTCCGAGAAACTTTTATGACAAGTTTTCTGCATTCAAAAACTTAATACACTTAACTTTTTGTTAAGTTAAATAAGTTTTATAAACTAAATACAACTGTTCAGAAATGAACAAATGAACTTTGGTATTAAGTTAGAATTTTCTTATTACCTTTTTTAAATATATTTAAAACTAGCAAAGTACCCGTGCTTCGCTACGGGAACACTCCTGATTTGCGTGTATTTTTGTTTCATAATATATTAACCAATATCACAAACATACACCATTTAGGTTAAGACGTCCCGGTAAACAATATTTTTGGCATTTGCACCAGGAGCCAAAATTGCAATGCTTCCAGGAGAACTTACTCCTGAGCAAACTACATACAACTGATCATGAGAGAAGCAGTGCTGTCTCAAGTCAACCCCAGCAACCTTTAGAGACTGCCCCTGAGCTTTGTTAATGGTCATAGCGAAACACCTTTATGGGAAATTGAAGTGAAGTCTCTTAAATTGAACTGGGTGGTCTTATGGAATAATGGGAATGCGGGTTATCAAGAGAGATTCCTCAACAGCGCATCCTTTACTGTCCTCACTCAACAACTCATCGTTCCAGTTGTTTAATACGTGAACAATGGTGGTACGAACCTCCTGATGATACACCTCCGTTCCATGCAAGTGGTAGGAGATGGAGCGGAACAGGCCAGCTCCATCACCTTTCAAAGCTATTATGGTATGGGGCATCATCACACCTTCCACAAATATAAATTTAGTGAATCTTGACTTCATTGTTTGAAAAATACCGAAATTCTTATATTAAGTAGGTATATCCCATAAAGTCGGTACTTAGAATAGTTTTTTCAATTAGTTTTCGACACCAGATGTAGCTTCATTTGAAGGACGCAGTTTCTTTTACGCCCTACGCGCGCTATGGATTACCTCCGGGGGTAACTACTGGAATGAGGTGAGCGATAAACCGTCATGGATAACCCCATGGTTTGACTAAAAACCGCCTGCCTAACTACTTTTAGCCACGATGGCTTTAAAAGCGCAAACGGAAATAATCTCTCGTATATACCCTTTCCTTAATAACGAAACCATAGCGCGCTGTACAAATGCTAGGAATAGCGCCATCTAGTGATAAATTAATTCAAATATAACATTTCTTGGCTGGGCGCTGGTCAAAAGTTAATCAGTTACCCATAAACATCCCCTTTTTTTATAAACAACTATTCCACCAAGTCTCAAAATCGTAGGTAAATCGGTTTCCAAGAGGGTTTTCTTTCAACCCCCTATTTTAACCTCTTGAGTGAAATTTCGGAAAATCCCGTCTTAGTGCGCGCTTACATTGTATAAGGAACACATATCCAAAGTTTCAGGTTTCTAGCTTCAGGGGTCTGGGCTGTGCGTTGATTAGTGAGTCAGTCAGTCAAGTCAGTGAGGACAAAGCCTTTTACTATCTAGGTTTTGCCTGCGGCTTCGCTCGCGTGAAGTTCGCGCTTTTTAGATTATCCAAGTCAAGTCTAACATGCAACGCAACCACCCTCATGTAGCACCTATAATTGTACTAAATACGGATGCAAGAACTTTCCAGATAACTACTACTACACCCGTCCCGTCCTCGCCGCGCCGGCCGCTCGCGATCGTATAAGCACTAATTGCCAAATACAAATTTAAAAACCTATTAGGATAACGCTTCAGTCAACACACAAGTCTCATTCCATCAACTTAAAAAGGTTAAATCAAAGTTTAAAAAAATTACACGATGATGGTCACGTTAGCCACGTTGAATTTTAAAATCGTTTGGTATTTTCGTAATCAGCGACCCGATAAAATATAAAAACAATAATATCCTTCATGATTTTCAGACTTTTTGACCCCATTTTACTCTTCTTTTTTGGGTTGAATTTCGAAAAATCCTGAAACACGTGTTCACACATTTACCTGTAGTCAAACTAATCTCGTTTGGACACAAACTTTGGACCTCCTTTTTACCCTATAGGGGAAAAATTGAAAAATCCTTTTAAGTTATTTCGTGTCCACTGTGTTATATTTTCAAATCGATGCGATTTTCGTAATTGACGTCCCAGAAAACCATAGAATCAACACCCATATTTATATTATGACATTCCAACCCCATCGCACCCCCATAGGGGGATGATGATGATGAGGGGGGGGGGGGGGGGGGGATTTTATGTCACGTCGGCTATGTTGGATTATAAAATAGTTGTTGTTTTCGTAATCAGCGACCCGATAAACCATAACAACAATACCCATGACGATTTTCAGACTTTTTCACTCCATTTTACCCCTTTAGGGGTTGATGTTTGAAAAATCCTGAAACACGTGTTTACTCATTTATCTATAGAAGTGCTCGTGTAAAGTTTCGGATAAAATAGTCCAACTAATCTTGTTTCCTCATACAAACTTTGGACCCCCGTTTCACCCCCTTAGGGGATGAATTTTGAAAAATCCTTTCTTAGTGCACCCCTAGACGTCATAAGGAACCTACTTGCCAAATTTGGAATCTTTAGACCCAGCGGTTTGGGCTGTGCGTTGATTAGTGAGTCAGTGAGGACAAAGCCTTTTATTATTATAGATGAGATTTAATTTATGTTCAAAAGTATTTAAATTTAATTCACACGTAGGTTGGATCTTTGCCCCGCTAACGTTGGGTGCCCCTTTTTTAATATTAAATGTATGTTTTAGCTTTTCATTCTATTTTTTAATTTATATTTAAAGTATAATCAATTAGGAAATAAAAAATAAATTGGTTATATATTAATTTTAATTTTACTTATTCAATTTCAAGAAAATATTTTCTTTCTAAATTATTTTTAATTTGTGGGAGTCTTAGGTCGAATTTAATAAAATTAAATATTGCGTTATTTAAAAAAAATCCTTTCTCTTTTTTTTTATTTAAAATAAATCTTCTTAATGTCGAGCTTTTTCTTTTATTGTTTTTCTATATTTGGGTATACACCGATAGCAAATGATACAAATTTTTGGACGATATAATAATAGATATAATAACTAGCAATAAAAGCAGTTATGGCAGGCGTCCGTCCCTCTTCTGTAATAGCCCGGTATTAAGTTCACCCAGATCTCATCTCCATAGCCCATTTATTTTACATCACACTTCGCAATAGTCTCAACGCCTGCCGAGATCTGCTCATGGGTATATCGTTCCATTGATATCCTGAAGCGGGTCACGGCGGGCGTACAACATTACATCAAATTTCTCAAAGGGGCCTCTACGCGCTGGATCCATATCTCCGCGCACGCCTATCAAATGACCGGGCTTGACCCGTGAATTAAGAGAGATAGATATAATAATAGAGAGAGATTTGAGGATTTATGCTAATGGGTCGCTAGCTTCTTGTTCTGCAGAAGGATTAGGGCCGTTGTGGATGGCAGTTGCTCCGATAGCATGGACATTAATGCTGGCGTCCCGCAAGGCTCGGTATTGTCCCCGGCGCTGTTTTTGCTGCATATCAATGATATGTTATCTATTGACAGCATTCATTGCTATGCCGACGACAGCACCGGGGACACTTATTACACGGGCCGCGCAAATATTCCCCGCTCTCTGGTGGAGGAGAGCCGCGAACAGCTTCTGTCGGAGATCGAAAGCACACTGAATAGTGTGTCTGATTGGGGGCGAAAGAACCTGGTTTAGTTCAATCCCACTAAGACACAAGTCTGCGCGTTCACCGCTAAGAACCGCACCTCACTCACTCGCAGGAACACAACAACCCTTAAGAGAATTGTTATTTGGCTGCGGTATTCTGTGAGGTGTAGGTACTTTCCCAATCGGGCGGGGTATAAATACGCTGAGCCGTCCTGCTTCTCTCTTGCCAGAACCTTGTTTGTCAGTCAGCAGGGTAGACCACGTGTAGTCGCCTGGTCTACTCTGCACGTGGTCTACCCTGTAGATAGTAGTAAGCCATATATACCCCAAAATTATTATTATATTCTTTATCAATTTCGTGTTCTGTAAAAGGCTTCCCTTATTTTAGACACGTGTGAGTTGTGGTGTGTGAACACCTTTATATTTTATATTAGTATATAAGTCAAAACTTCAATGTATTAAGGGAGAGTAGTAATAAATCCGTTGCAATGAACACATCTTATTATTGACAAATTCCATACCTCATATGGCGACCGCTGCCATTTGAGATGCGGCGCGTGCATCTTCGAAATGTGTTATAGAACAATTTGAAGTGCGGTGCAAACGAACACTTTCATATAGTGCAAATTTTTATATATCAAAAATAAAATAAATAAATAATATGGGTTCGTCACAATCCGTCGAGGAAACCGTTGTTGCCCAAAATAGTGCCGGTGGAGGTACAAATAACGCGTCAATCGAGCAGTTAAAATCGCACTTGGACATTACTAATATTTTACTGACGGTTCTCACCATCGTAGTCTTGGCGTTATTCATATTTGGTGGATGGTATTTGTACAAAAAGTGCCATAAACAATGGATAAGGAAAGAAGTCAACCATGCGTTTTTGCGGCGAGTCTCGTGGAGGAGGAATCGCGAAAAGGTGATGTGTAACCACGATAGTGTACCATGTGCATAAAATGTGAGTAAAAATTTGTTAAATCAGTGAATTTGCGTGTGAATTCAGTAATCCATTTGCGGAACCATGAACATTTTGAACTATACTTATTTTATAATCCCACTGACAGCGCTTATGTTTATTTAGTTTTAATTAATTTCTATAATAAATGTATCAAGATAATTAAATAAGGGGTATACTATAAATCAACCCTATCAAAAAAAAATAATTAAATATGATAATTGTTATAAGTAAGATTATTTCTTTAATGATATAAAGTTTATTTCAATTAATGGAGTCTATTTTAAAAGATTTTTATGAGCGATTAAATAAAATTAAAGAATCTTTAATTAAAGCTGGTCCTAGCAGGCGAAGTTCGTCGAAGGCTTGCCAAGAGAAATATTTAGAATCTAATAATATTTATGACGAATTTAATTGGTTTAAAATAAATAATATGGGTATGAGGAATGGAATTTGTCAACAATAAGATGTGTTCATTGCAACGGATTATTACTACTCTCCCTTAATACATTGAAGTTTTGACTTATATACTAATATAAAATATAAAGGTGTTCACACTCCACAGAGTAACTCTTAACTTCATTTTACGTTCTCAAGACGAATGTCATCTACTATCGGACGCCGGAGGCTACACGTTAACTTCCCGTGTCATATACAATGACACGATAGGCGCATGTTATTTTTATTAACATTTAAAAGGATTTGTTTCAACTGTATAAGTTTAGAATACTATAAACCTATTAAATTAATAAAGTTTTCCCTCAATAATTTCAAAAATCAATAAAAAATTTTGGAGTTAGAAATTGAAAGATATTAAATAAAAACTAGATACCAACAGCGGCATGTAAAAATATCAAAGTCAGTTCATAAAGTGAAAGGCAAAGTATAATAATAATTATTGCGGTCATTTAAACAATTTGTTGTCTCAAATTACTTTTAAACAATATAAGTTATGTTTAGTTTTGTGAATGCTACACATTTATTTGCTCTCTTTATTTTCGTAATAAACTAAAGGTTTGATTTGGAAGATTTTTTTTTTCGAAATGCACCATTATGGCATCTAAAACTCGTGTAACTTTCACTGAGAAATACGCCGATAACAAGACAAATATAATGACACACTATTGATGAAATGGTTTGGTCATGAAAATCGGTTCAGCCCTTCAATATTTACGAGGGAACGAAGACTGTTTGACATATATGTATGTATGTATGTCAGATCTTCGTTCCCTCGTAAATATTGAAGGGCTGAACAACCCTCCTTTGGTCTTTATTTGGTAAAATAAGTTTTATTTAGAACTTTTACTCGTGAGCTACTGAAATTGGCTAAACCTATATATTGTCAACACCTGCCAACAGTGCCAACCCACAGTTGCGCAGCTTGGGGGAGTACTCTCTAAACCGCTTAGTTTGAGGATAAACTCGTATCCCAACGGTGGGATGAATATGGGTTTACGATAATTATGTTGACAGTGGAAAAAATAGTTCATATTGTAAGTAGAGATTCACAATTTGCCTTAGATCATGACAAAGCCGAACCAATAAGCTATGATTGTACCGCCCTACGACAGGGTAGTATTATAAAGTTGGGGGAGTGGGGGGGAGGTTTATCGGGTTGGCATACAGCCACAGTGGTCGACGATTTAACAAAAAAGTGTAGCGTATTTAGATATATTTATTTGTACATGTGTAGTATTGTATATGCATATGTCGAGTATATTTATTTGTGATGATTTCGTTTTATCACTCCATTGTCACACCGCGCCGCGGCCGCCTGTAGATACCTGCAACACATTACAGGAGATAGAACATAGCCCGTGTATATACCTATTATGAATAAATATATTGACGAGCTCGGTGGCATAGCGGTCAATGATGCGGCTTCGACACCAACGTGGGTTCGATTCCCACATAGGACAAACATTTGGGTGCATGAACATGTCTGTTTGTCTTAGTCTGGGTGTTTTCTATGTATCATAAGTATGTATTTACCAAAAAAATTGGTTGCCTGTAAAGTCGGTATACGGGCGAAAGTTTTACGTGACAACGACTTTGAGTGGTAAAATGTTTTCGAGTGGAAGGGATGCATGCCTTTCACTTTTTATGTCTGTCTCTCTCGCTCTTAGAAGGGACACGCGTCCACGACACGCTTACAATGAGAGCGAGTGAAAGGCACGCGCCTTTCACTCGCTCTCATTGTAAGCGCATAACGTGACCCAGTTTCTTGAAGTGTCACCCGGCTAACCAATTTATAAGACGTTGTCACGTCAAAAAATGTATTTACGTGTATGTTTATCAGTTATCTAGTACCCATAACACAAGCTTCGCTTACTTTGGGGCTAGATGGCGCTGTGTAATTTGTCTGACAATATTTATTATTTATTTATATATTCGTCCACCCACAAGGTGGACAGACGACCTCATTAAGACCGTAGGATCGCGCTGGATGCAAGCCGCTTCCAATCGGTCTTATTGGAGATCTAGAGGGGAGGCCTATGTCCAGCAAACAATCCCACCACCTCCCATGGCTCCTCCGACCTCACGGTCATATGAGCCGAATCGCGAGAGATGCGCGCAGCACCGTTGCTCTAAGGCTCTTTTGTGCCGCGGGCAATTCTTGACTCTCTACAAATTATTTAATCTACATCCGTGTCCCTTCTTGGCCCTCTCCCCCTTCTGGGGCGGCGACGACCACAGCAACGCCTTCGCTTCTTTCCTCTTGCGCTGGACTGTCTAGATCATCTTCGGTGCCTCCCGCTCCCTCGGTTCCGGCAGCGCGCTCGGCCCGTTCTTTCGCGCTCCTGCGCTTCTGCCACGTGTGGGCGAACCCTCGTTGAGCTGCGAAGTTCGCCGCCGACGATACAAGGTTCGAAAAGTACATCGGCCCCACTTCCGTTTTGCTACGATGAATCGCGTCCAACATACTTGACCGCAAATCCCCGTATTTTGGACAGGACCACAATACGTGGTCCCTGTCCTCCAAGCTCTCCCCGCATGAACACATCCCGTGCTCCGCCAGACCCAAATCATGCAACCGCTTCCTAAACGCCCCGTGACCCGTGAGGATCTGAGAGGTAGGATAGTCAGGCTCAACCCATGTCGCCATGAGTCGAGCCCGCACGTTCGGGAAGAAACGACGGAGCTCCTCTCCCTTCGACTCTCTAGCCCACTGTTCTTGCCAATCACAAGCCGCTGCCTCCCAAATATCGCGCTTACGTCTGCTCAACTCTCGTCCAGTCGCGGTTCTACGCGCAGCCTCCATTCGCCCCGCACGAGTTATCTCGTGGTCCGCCGGAAAAACTCCAGCCAGTACAGGCAGGGCTGCTGTGCTGGTGGTCCTGTATGCCTTGGTCAGCAGAATGAGTGCCTGGCGCTGACCTCTCAGTACCGCACTGCGACAAACATAAACACACATTCTATGGCACCATATGGCTGCAGCATACGTAACCGTAGCTACATACGTTCCCTGATACAGGATTCTTAAGGCGGGGTACTTGATGCCCCATGATGACGCGGAAACTCGCGCCATTTTACCAAAACACGCTGTGGCACGTTCTCCTATTCTAATGGCATGCTTATTGAACAGTAGGCCCGAATCCAATTCCACTCCTAGGATCACTGCGGACCTGACACTCCTGATCGATGCCTGGCCAAACTTTATTACCGGGGGTCGCTGGAGCTTCCCTTTCACCGTCATAGTTTGCGACTTTGTGGCAGAGAAGCTCAGCCTATTGCGGGCACCCCAGTCGAGCACAAGCTCTAATGCCGCGCTAGCAGCACGCTCAATGGCCACTCTAGTATTGGCCTCAATCACGAGCGTCACGTCATCCGCGTACGCTACCATGCTCACTCCCATCGGTAGAGGTAGGCGCAACAAGTCGTCCATGAGGACGTTCCAAAGTGTTGGTCCGAGCACGGAACCCTGCGGGCATCCCATTGTAGAGGTCTTCCACAACACCCTGTCACCAACGAAGAAGCCCACTCGGCGTCCGGTGAAGTAGTCCACCAACATGTTATGGATGTTTGGCGGACAACCCCCCCTCTTCACCTTAAGCAAAATCATCGGCCACCAAGCATTGTCGAATGCCCCCGAGATGTCCAGAAAAACTAATTGTACATACTTACATTGCGATACAGTTACCGTGCTCAGTATCCCCTCCAGTGCGGTAACCGTGGACTTGCCAGGAGAAAACCCGTGCTGGCTGTCGGAGATCCCCTTGGTGATCTGCGGTGCGCATTTGAGTATAAGACGCTCAAGAATTTTGCCAAAGATCGAGAGAAGCGTGATCGGACGATCGGCCTATGTCCAGCAGTGGACTTTAAATGGCTGAGATGATGATGATGATATTCGTTATTAAGAATTCTTTCTTTACACTGCGTTTATTTCCCATTCTACGGCCGTGTGACTACTCTATATGGAGAGACCAGCTGGTCATTGTCGTGTCATGGTATCAATACACCGACTTTCGTGAGGCTGTTCAAAATCGAAATCGAAACTCATTTTGGTGTGTTAAGCCAGCAGTTTAATTCAACTCTTGAACTGCGCTACTTTTCAAAAACTTCACACGTGTAGATAAACTAGCCTAATAATAGAGACGTTATTAGTCCTAGTAGTCTCTCCTGAAAAGAAAACACAAAAAAGAAAACAAATTACAAACAAATGTACTTTCAAGTTTCAAGTTCTTTATTTTCATTTCATGTAGTGTGTACATCGGTTCTTATAATACCATATCATAGGATAGAGGCTACATAGTCATAATAGACAATGAGAGCCGATTTTTTCTTATATACTACGTACACTATGTAACAAAAAAATCGGTATATTATGATAGTACGTAGACAAATCTATCAGTTTATGACTCAATTTTTCTTTATGAGATTTTCCAATTGCAATATTTGTCAATTATTACACCAAAAATGCGGCACTGTCAACAGACCGAATTAAAATATTGTCATATAAAGCCTCAATTATCCATTAATCCGCCATTAATTATGGCTTACTAATATATATTAAAAATCCAATGAAATTAGTCTCGGATAGGTCGATTTTTAAATTATTCATATTGTGCAATTTAATTATTAATGGAGAATAATCATACTATCCTAATATCATAAAAATCGTAGTATTAGTTTCAATTTCTAATTTCGTTTTATTTCTAGATGTATCCTAAATAATGAGCGTGAGGTCGTCAGCAAATAAAACACAATCGTGTAGCCCTAGGTAAATCATTAATGTACTCGTACATTACAAATAACACCGGGCCCAGCACGCTGAACTGACGCACTCCGTATTCATTTGCAAATATATTGATTTATTTAGTTATTATATTTAAACATTATGTATTTCAAATATAATGTTCTTTTTCTTTTGTTTATCAATTTAATTTTTATTGGCTTACTCCTTTAATCCAATCTCCTTTTATCGAAAAGCATAAATTAAAAATAAACTTATGTCATCATGAAAAAAATCAAATGCTTTATTTGTATCAGGCTTTTTATAAATAGTATTACATTTATTCTTATTTTTTCGACCATGAGATTTATTAATACAAAATGGAAAGAGATAGAAACGGGCAGATGGAGTCTCATGGTCAATGAGACTCCATCTTCCCGTTTCTATCTCTTTTCAGTGGATTTCTCACACAAACCTTGTATTGACAATTTCGAATAACAAAAAAATATTGAAGCCAATTGAAGCGAAGTGATTCACGAAATATTTCTGAAAATGAAAATCTATTTTTCTTTAATTTTTCTCATATTATGAAAATTACTATTTTGCTGTTCGGGATGGAGATAAATACACAAAAATCGGTCCGGGTATTCTTGAGTTATCAATAATTTATCTAACTAGTCTATGTTTTATATATATGTTTGTATGTATTTAAGTTACCGTCACAACTCTATTCGTAACCTAAGAAGCTTAACTGAGAAAATCTGGCCAGTGCCGCTGTGAAGAATTCATAAGTGATAACTGGGATAGAAATGGCATTAATTATTCTGAGCACAACCTCTGATGAGATCTCGCACGAGATGCCTTACGTCATGCGAGGCCTCGGACCGAGCCGCCCGGGCTCCGGCCAGCGCCGGCACTCAAATACCGGAGAGAAACGCTCTTAAGCAATTTGTTAATAATAATCAATGTACGTACGATAGTCGAGGCACTAATGAGATACGTAGCTGTTAATTACTCATTCTGAGAGAGATTCCATGACTTTGGATCTTTGGTAATGAAATTGAGATACCTAATTGAAGTGTTGTATTGTCCAACTAGCAAATATTGGTCCATTTTCACACCAACTAAAAGTTACATGTATTTATCGATACTTTTAAGCGATAACCAATTAAATATTGATCATCTGCAATAAAATCTCTACCGACATTTTATTGTCACACATTGGAGTCGAATTGGTTCAGCAGTGAGAGCATTCACAGTAGATTTCTGTTTAGGAATGAATTCCTAGGCGACTAAAATATATGTTATTTTAAATTAGTTTATGCTGAGTCAGCAAGGCATGTGCAACGCCTCAACGAACTCGAAAAGGTTCACCTTTTCGAACACTAGGCTTCCATAACGTGGCTCTTATGGTGCAACAAGCGTCTATGGACTACGATAATTGCTTGCCGTCATTCAGGTTGCTTGTTTTCTGTTTGTTGTTATATCCGGATTTGAAGATTGTTTTGTTCTTTCCTCAAGTGAATCACGAAACGTTGAAGGTTATAGGCTAAACTATATTTTGTAAGCGGAGGTAGTAACAAAGTACAGTTTTTAATTTCTCTTTTCCCAGCTCAATACTGCAGTAATAACAAAAGCTATAAAATTATCTGCATCGCTACTGGGAGTGAAAGTGGTAGTAACACGGGCAAAAAGGCTAATAGGGCGTTTAGTAATTCTATAATTAACAACGACTACCGACGTTACAATAATGAGACTACAGCGCAAACCAAATGAACCTTTCGAACTACTGATTACTATACTATACTGATTACTGATTAGTATAGGTTGGCCTATTTTAGTTATTTTTACAACTTAGACTTATTACCGAATTAAATTTTAATAATAATTAAATTAAATTAAAATATGAATTAGGAGCAATAATATAAGATGATAACGAGAGCAAGCGTCACAGTCCAACGCACGCCCACCACCACCGCCCGCCTCGTCTAGCTCCACGTCGTCGGAGGAGCAGTACGCGACACCTCCGACCTCCAACGTGTCGAGCGACGAGGACGGGCCACCGCCGCCCCCGTCGCCGCCGAGACCTGCGCGACGAAGAGGACGGCCCCCGCTACCGGCCGGCTTGGGGTCTTCGGGGCACTCTGCCCCGCGACAGGCTCCCGCTACTGGTGGTGTAGTGCGACGCATGAAGTGGACGAATTCTATAAATGAAAACGTCATGCGCGCCTACTATAGGGCAACAGAGGGGGGAATCAATCTCAGTGCGTATCGTGTTCGTATGCTTCCACTGTTCAGGTGCTTGAACCGACTGTCACCGTTTCTGTTCAGCGTTTGTCGGATCAAGTGAGGGCTATCCAGCGTTGCCGTTTGCTGGATGAGTCTACACTTGAGCGACTTCGTCGGGAAACGCAACCTGTACACATAGTCACCGAGGTAAGCCAAACTCCGCCTACGATGATATCGAATAATATACATTCGGCAACAACGCATGCGGAAGATGGACCATTGCCAGATGAATATGTGAACATGAGCGTACATCCAACCCAGGATGATGAGCAACTGAGAAGAGCATTGGATGAGGCGCTTTATGCGTACAGATCCACACCAATTGCTGAAAGACCTCGTCTACCACGTTTGCCCGTGCATAGACAAAATATGGCGCTTATGGGGGCTCTAGACCGCTTACTAGATTCCTACCTGGAATCTAGCCGTGACCTTGCTGATACCCACACGATACTCTACTGTGCAGCTGTCGCGGCTTGTCGCTTGGCTCGAGTCAAATTTCCGGATTGTGACCGAGCCTCGCGACCAGCTGTCGATTTTCCTGCATGGCAAATGAGAATCGAGCGGCGTATCAGCGCGGCTAGAGCCCTCATAGGGAAACTAATCTGCTTCAGATCGGGTAATAACCGCCCGAGAGTTATGCGCTTTGTGCACCAGGCATTTGCTGGGACCAATATTAGGCTCCAGGGTTATATGCACTGGGTCACAGAGCGCATAGACTTTCTGAAGCAGAAAGTGAATGCATGGGCAAACCGTATTCGTCGTTACAGGCAGCGTGTGGATAGGTACCATCAAAATCGGCTTTTCCAATGCGATCAAAGGAAAGTATACCGAACTTGGGAGAAATCTACTAGCCGTGTGGTTGATAGGCAACTTCCGACCGCTGGAGCTGTGTCGCAGTTTTGGCAAAGCATTTGGTCGGTGCCTATCAACCACACCGAGGGAGCATGGATTGACGTTGTCGAGCGTGCATGTCGAGTCGATCGGAAACATGGAGGCTATTATCATTAGCCCCCAAGACGTTAGCTGTGCAATCCGAACGGCACATAACTGGAAAGCTCCAGGTCCGGACGGATTGCACAACTTTTGGCTTAAGTGGTTCCGTCGCTCGCATGCCCGCTTGGCAACTCACTTTCAAGAAGCCCTTGAAATTGGATCTCTGCCAAGTTTTATGACTACTGGTATTACTTTCCTGCTCTTTAAGAATGGTAGTACCACGGAAGCTAAGAACTATAGACCCATCACGTGCTTGCCAACCTTGTACAAGCTCCTCACATCCATTCTGACATCTAAAATTACTAAACACATTATGTGTAATAATATTTTGGACATTGCTCAGAATGGGTGTAGGGCTGGGTCCCGTGGTACTAAAGAGCTTCTTCTCATTGACATAGCCGTTTGCCAACAGGTCCGCTGAAACAGGAAGAATCTCTCCGCCGCCTGGATTGACTACAAAAAGGCCTATGATTCGGTGCCTCATTCATGGCTGAGAAGGGTACTGGAGTTGTATAAAATAGATTCAACTCTATGCTCCTTTCTCAGTTCATGCATGGGGCAGTGGACCACAGTCCTTTGTCAACCTGCTCCGTGCTCAGTCCGAAAACTGCTTACAACGCATCGCATGCATCACCCACGATCGTCAGTGATGAGATTGTACATCCCACGGAAGTGTGGGGGTCGTGGCTTTTTAAATGCCAAAAACCTACACAACCGTGAGGTGTGCAATCTCAGGGAATATTTCCTAAACTGTGAAAGTGGGATGCATCGCGACGTTGTAGCAGTTGATAAGTGCCTTACACCACTATCCTTGGCAAACGAGAATTGGCGTAAACCAGCTGTGCTTACCACTCAGGGCCGCAAGGATATATGGAAGAGCAAGGAGCTACATGGGCGATTCTACCGGGCTCTTAATGGGCCTGATGTAGACTCGCTCGCGTCGGTGGCCTGGCTACGTTTCGGTGACCTCTTTGGGGAAACCGAAGGTTTTGTCTATGCAATTATGGACGAAGTTATCAAGACGAATAACTACCGGAAATATATCCTGAAGGACGGTTCGGTCGACATCTGTCGAACATGCCACCGTCCCGGTGAGTCACTCAGGCATATTGTTTCCGGTTGTTCTCATCTTGCTAACGGCGAGTACTTGCATAGACACAATCAAGTAGCTAGAATTATACACCAGCAACTTGCTCTTAAATATCGCCTTGTGAGCTCTGAAGTACCATACTACAGGTATGCACCTGCGCCAGTTCTCGAGAACGGTAGTGTCACGCTCTACTGGGACCGGTCTATTATCACTGACAGGACTATTCTCGCAAATAGACCTGATATTGTGGTATTAGACCGGGTGACGAACCGTGCAATTCTCGTTGACGTCACCATTCCACATGATGAGAACCTCGTTAAGGCCGAGAAAGAGAAACTTTCTAAGTACTTGGACTTGGCCCACGAGGTTACCAACATGTGGCATGTGGACTCAACGATTATTGTTCCGATAGTCGTGTCAGTAAACGGACTTATTGCTAAGAGCCTCGACCATCACCTCGAGAGGCTCACGCTAGGCAGTTGGGTCAAGAACCAGATGCAGAAGGCGGTTCTTCTGGACACGGCCCGCATTGTGAGGAGATTCCTCACTCTGGAGCCCTGACCACCGGTAGTTTGGGTCTTCGCTCCACTACCGGCGGGTGCCCCTGTTTTTTTATATTTTTAAATGTATTTTTTTTTTATAGTTATATTTAAAAATGTAATAAAATGGAGTAAAATGAGAAAAAAATCATAATAAAATTAAATTTTAATAAAAAGCAACCATTTTATTTATAATATAAAGTATAAGATATATATAAAATATAAAGTATATCTAAACTGGCTAGTGCCAGAAAAACGTTGGGGTGTAAGTGGATCTGCACTATAGCGTTTAATTAAGCTGCCGTCTGAGGAAGTACCTCCACCTTACGAAAAACCGCAGCCAAATAACAATTCCCTTGAGAATTGTTGTGTTTCTGTGAGTTAGTGAGGTTACGGAAGAACGTTAGAAAGGAAGGTGTTGTTACTTTGGCAGTAGGGATGGCGGCGCGCGAGCGATATTTCATGTTGCGAGAGTCCATTTGGCTATGTTAACTGCTTCACATCAGGCAGGCCGTATACTTATCTGCCATCCGACGTAGTAGATAAACTCATTGCATGTGCTTTAGTTGTAGGACTAGTTGGTCCCTCCGCATCCGGGCTCCACGAGTTGCACTGTAAACAACTGCGAGGGGCTACAACTCATATCTATAAACTCGGGCAACGTTGCTACTTTTATGTTTATCGCAGAACACTCTGCGTCGGTTACAGCACTTGTTTAAATGTACTACACGACTGACTCGTGCTTATCTTTAGTTGAAAGTAAAGATAAAATCAGACTTACTTAATGTATGTCTAATATTTCACAACATTAGAGCCGAAGTGGTCATGTACTGTGCGGCTCCAGAGAGGTTTTCTCCCACGTACTTACTATCAAGCTGAATGAACTGCCTGTCGAGGTTTTCCCAGGAGACTACAGCATGGTGTTCTTCAACAAGGTCGCGAATATATTTTTATAGTGTGATGCGCCTGATGTTGCAGGTGACCATAAGCTGTCGTAACTGTTTTCTAGCAGGCGGGCCATATGCTTTTTGTCCTGATACTTCAGTGGTATCCATATTAATCCGATCCATACTTAATATTACAAATGTGAAACTGTGTTTATTTCTTTCACGTCAAAAGGTATCAATGGATTGACATGTTTTTTTTCGCGGTGATAGTTTAAGGCCTGGAGAGTTACATAGGCTACTTTTTATTCCGAAGAAACTTAAATTTTGCTCCCTCGAGAAAATACAAAATTTTACTAAAATAATGACCACGCGGATAAAGCAACAATTATTTGGTTTATTGTTCTTTTTCAAATCAAAGAAACTCATATCTGACATGGCGTTTTTTACGGTAGTAGTTTAAGGTCTGGAGATTGACATTGGCTACTTTTGATGCCGGCAAAATATGTTAACCTCACGGAAACAAGGTATTTTTAAAAACGGCCATGTAGGCGAAGCGACAGACAATTGTATGTTTGTCTATCTTTCACATAGAAAATGAACGGATTGACATGTTTTATGGGGATAATTTAATGCCCGCAGAGTGATTGCAGTGAAGGCTACTTTTTATCCCTTTGTTTGGTTATTTGTCTTTTCTTCGCATGGAAAGGAAACGATGGATTGACATTATTTTTTACGGCCTTAGTTTGAGGTCCCGAAAAAACATCTTAAAATATGCCCTCGGCCAACCCGTAACAAAATCAGTAACTAGGCAGTCAAACTCAGAGACAAACACCTTCATGTTTTATTATGTAATATATTACCTTGTTTATCTTATAATCTATTAGCTTGTATTGATACTCGGGCTGTCGACTGTGATTTAACTGCAAATAAAACTAGTGCACTGCGCTAAAGAGATTATATTTAATGTACATGTACTATATATACATATTATAATATGTGCATTATTTTAACAATAGAGTATAAGAAAAAATATAGCTGTCATAGCAGTTGTCATCCTTTATTCGTTATTCATCACGCTGCTGCAGCAGCGCTGGGACGCAGGCCTCCCCTCGAACGATGGCGTTGCTGTTGTTGATGCTGTGTGTGATAGGAAAGTATGCCATTATTATTAGTATTGGTGTTAGTGTTTTTAAGATTGAGGTAGAATATAATTCTGTCTCTCTATAATCTAGAGTTTTTGAGCATTTAATTGGTGTAATTTTACAACTGCGTTTTCATAGTGGGTAGATATTTAGAGTTTTGTTAAAGCTGTTGTAGATGTAGCGGCCTAGAAAACAGAAAAAGTCCTGCGATGTGGTTGTGGTGAATGTTGGCAATGTGCACACATTGTCCTTCTTTCGCTTGTCTTTCAGAAGTTCTGGCTTCAAGCTTAGTTGCATGAACATTTCTAGGATCTGTGTAGGATGTAAGTCTGTCTCAGTGATAGTAAGTCCTAATCCTTATACAGATCGACTGTAGGATATCGGAATGGGAAGCCGGCGTCAGCTTTGAGTATAGCTCGTTAAGCTTTTTCGAGTTCCATAAAATGAGTTTCGGTCACACCACTCCATGTAGTGAAGCAGTAATATTCGAAGACGAATATTAGCTTTCGTAATCTAGTCACACGGGTCTTAATGTGATGTTTAAAGATCAGCATTTGGTCGATCATTACATCAAGATATTTTATACTTTCAACTTTTTGGGTGGGCGGGGCAGAAGATCACACCGTAAATGGAATTGCAAGAATGAGCGATTAAAGGCGGTGTTTGCGTAGGAAGCAAACATTGTTGTACCATGAAGGTTGCATATTTTGTTTTAGAGCCATTAAGTGAGTTCACACAGACGAAGCTTCGGGCGAAATCTAGTTATGAATAAGAAATAATACAAAAATTATTTCAGTGTTATATCTACTTACTTAGCTAACACAAAGTGGCCAACATCAACTTGAATACTGATAAAAAGTTGGAATTGTAATTCTTCATTTTGCCTTCGGGCGGCGGCGGGTGTTTACTTAGATACCGTTTTGTGATGTATTATTCTTATACTTTCCTTTACGTTTTAACTTTATTTTTATTTTTTTAACACTTTTTGTCTAGTAGAACCAAAAAAATGATAATAACCTCTGAAGGCTCGATCCCCGCACAAGGCAATCATTTGTGTGCAGGATCATGTCAGTTGATCTTGGTCTGGGTGTTTTCTACATATTATATGGCTTTAATAACAATAAAATATACACGGAGAAGTAGCTTCACCTCACAGAAGATCGCGGGCGAATAACAATTCCCAAGAGCATTGTTGTGTCTCTGTGATTAGTGACGTCAGCAGAAAGGAAGGAGTTCATGCGTTGGCAGCAGGAGTGGCAGCGCGCGTGCGATATTTGATGTTGCTTATGTTTTTATCTCATGGAAATATAAACACACTATAGAGTAACATTTTCACATTATGCGGGCGTATACTCGTCTACCACCCGACAAAATATTAAAAAAATATGTATGTTTATTAGTTACTAGCTGATGCCTGCGACTTCGTTCGCGTGGACTTAATGATTCTGACGTATTAATAAAAATACGAACTAATGTAGATATATAAGAAAATACTTGTTATACGTTAAAAGTCTTTTTTTTTAATTTAACATTGTAACAATAGTTTAAAAATAAAATATAAAATAAATTAAGGGAGTCTTTCCTTCGGCAGCTAATATAAAAAGACCTGAAGCGTTACAACTCTCGAGAAAGCCACGTAAAGTTGGCCATGAGAAAAGCAACCAGTCCTAAGCTTGACCAGCGAATTTTAGTGATTTCTTTATTGTCATAGCAAAGCAAGTGGTCACAGGGAACTGTGTACGTTTAAAATTAAAATGGATTTTTTTTTGAGGTGAGTGGTATACGCGGAATTAATACAGTTTCACCAGCACCACTCCCAGTGAGAATCTCAGCTTCAATTATATTTCGCTGCCAAGCATTGACTTTACTTCAGAAAGGAGATCTTCCCCAAATTTATTAATATTTTTGAAAACTCTTGGGCACGTAAAGTTCTATCTACAGCTTCTAGTGCCTTACTGTTGGCCATTTCGCATTCATCTCAAACGATTAGACAGCAATCCTGAAACATCTTCGCTTTGTCACAGAGCATGTCGGTGTTTCAATTCTGTTTAAATCGAGTAGGATATTGAACATTGTATTTGCGTCCTTCCGCCTAGTAGTAATGTGGCTGCAATATCTGGCGATGCTGCTGCGAGATCTTATTTTGGCGCCTGATTTCAGCGTGGATTACTCTCGTCAGGTATGTTTTTCCAGTCCTTCCTGGAGCATCTAAGAAAAACAGTTTCCCCTCGTTGCTTAAAACACTTTCCACTACCAAATCAAATAATAACTCTGATCTTGCTACATAGCGGGACGCTATGTAGCAAGATCAGAGTAGCAAATGCACGCAGGTAGTCTTCTGGTTTGTGCGAGCATATACCAATCATCCATCCATTTCAATTTTAGCGTACACGTCTATAATAAACTGACTAAACAGACCACGTTACCTTTGTAAATAAAATAAAACGATGGCGTCTAACTTGTAGCAGGTAAGAATAAAAGTAGCACCCCGCGGTTTTTTTTTTTTACAATACATTCAATATTTTGTTAATATATTTATTGTTATTTTAAGTAACTTTTTTAGTTCTATTTGCTATTATAGCTTATTATATATATTTTTTACTTTTTTTTAAAACTATAATTTATTGTAAACACATGTTGTTTATGCAAATAAATTTAACTTTGTTCTGCATCAGGTGTTCCAAATCTTGGATTTTTATACCTCAACAAAAATGCTCATCAGGCTGAACAACTTTTGCTAAGGAGTCATTTTTAAATTTCTTACAGTTTACCTGAACCATTATGGTTCTGCTTCAGGTGTTCCAAATCTTGGATTTTTATACCTCAATAAAAAATGGTCATCAGATTGAACAACTTTTGCTAAGGCGTCATTTTTATATTTCTTATAGTTTACCTGAACCATTATGGTTCTGCACCAGGTGTTCCAAATCTTGGATTTTTATACCTCATAAAAAAATTCTCATCAGGTTGAACAACTTTTGCTAAGGCGTCATTTTTATATTTCTTATAGTTTACCTGAACCATTAAGGTTCTGCATCAGGTGTTCCAAATCTTGGATTTTTATACCTCAATAGAAAATGCTCATCAGGCTGAACAACTTTTGCTAAGGCGTCATTTTTATATTTCTTATAGTTTACCTGAACCATTATAGTTCTGCATCAGGTGTTCCAAATCTTGGATTTTTATACCTCAACAGAAAATGCTCATCAGGCTGAGCAACTTTTACTAAGGCGTCATGTTTATATTTCTTATAGTTTACCTGAACCATTATGGTTCTGCATCAGGTGTTCCAAATCTTGGATTTTTATACCTCAACAGAAAATGCTCATCAGGCTGAGCAACTTTTACTAAGGCGTCATTTTTATATCTCTTATAGTTTACCTGAACCATTATGGTGCTGCATCAGGTGTTCCACTTTACAAAATCAATTATACCCTATATGTTGCCCAGGCTTAACAGCTATATAACAAAAAAAGTTTCATTCGAATCCGTCCAGTACTTCCAGAGATTAGCGTGTACAAACAGACAAACAGACATACAGACAAACAAACAGACATTTTTTTTTAATTCTTACTCTATTACTATATCTCCATCGCCTCCAATTGTTTTTTGTAAATATATTCAATGTACAGACACATTATTTTTACTGTTTTATTATATGTATAGAAGATTTAGTATGCTTAGAACAGGATTTGTTTATATTGGTTTGGGATCATCAATAATTCTTTGACAAATTTGTCAAAGAATAGTTACATATTATGTTCCTGCGAGTAAGTGTGGTTAGTGGTATGCTACTGTAGAGCTACTGCGTCAATATTAGCGGTTACAACGTATTGACGATATTTTTTTAGGGTTCCGTAACCAAAGGATTACTACGGGTAAGAATTACTACGGGTAAGGATTACCCTATTACTGAGACTTCGCTGTCCGTCCGTCCGTCTGTCACCAGGCTGTATCTTGTGAACCGTGATAGTTAGACAGTTGAAATTTTCACAGATGGTGTATTTCTAATGTCGCTATATCAACAAATACTAAAAAACAGAATAAAAATATTTAAGGGGGCTCCCATATAACAAACGTGATTTTTTTTTGCTCGTCTTTGCCCGATATTGATAACGTCAACAGGTAGACGCCTGTAATATTCATAGAATATTTAGTTACATATTAACTTTAAAAGTAAGTCATTAAATTAAAATAAAACAAATATTTAGGGGGGGCTCCCATACAACAGACATGATTTTTTTTTTGCCGTTTTTATAGATAAATGGTACGGAACCCTTCGAGCGCGTGTCCGACTCGCACTTGGCCGGCTTTTTTATACTTCACGTGTCCATTGGTTATGGTATCCGATTGAAATTAGGCGAGCCGTATGCTTGCCCGACGACTTTACCAGATGTCGTTAATAAAAGAAATGACAAATGACTTTTATATTATTACCCCTTTCTCACACGGCTTGTCACATTCAACTTTGCCCACATACACGGCTCAGCATGCTTCACCACGACAAGCCATGTGCAGAATTGTTGACCTTGCGAATGTATGAGGTCGGCAGCGCTCTCGTACGGCATGCAACAAACCAAAGACATACGGTACGATTAACCAACTAGCCATGTAGTAAATGCCTTAATTACATACCCACATAACAACATCTACAACTCGATATGCATACACAACTATAAGTTGTTCAATTGGAGACGTATTTTAAGCCGTAGCTCGTTTCTACAAAAGAAACGTAGCAAACGAATGACAACGAAGCGACTTCATTTATTTTTATAGCTCTCATAAATAGCGCTCTCCCGTACCACTGTGCCACAGCTGTAGCTAGCGGATGAAGAAACTATTCCTTGCATCTACATTTATTTCTACCACTAAGGTAACAAATGAGCAATGTATCTATCTATCAGTAAGTACTTGATAATCACTATACAATGTATAAATCACTTCTGGGTTCCACTTAATTAAATGTATTTTGAACGACCGGTTTCTCCTTAAGGCATTATCACGGTAAACAAAAAAATCTTCTTGTTTCCTTGAAATATTATGGTGGTATGTGGTTACTTCCGCTACCAGGAAAACCACTCTTGGATTGCCATCTCTACAAAAAATGCACACCACTTGTTTTGAAGAATATATACCCATACGTCTTGTGCAACCTTCAATAGGCTTATTACAAAATACAATTCAATAGACTTGTTTTAAATTAGAAACAAAACAGACAAAATGTCTGAAATCTTGAAATTGCAAAGAAAATATTTTAATTGTGGCTCCCGTAGCCACAGCTCTACTGGGCTACACTGCACTGAAACTACAAAGTTGATACTTCGTTTGTAGCTCCCGTAGCCACAGCTCTACTGGGCTACATGGCACTGAAACTACAAAGGTGATACTTCGTTTGTAGCTCCCGTAGCCACAGCTCTACGGGGCGACATGGCATTGAAACTACAAAGGTGATACTTCGCTTGTAGCTCCCGTAGCCACAGCTCTACTGGGCTACATGGCACTGAAACTACAAAGGTGATACTTCGTTTGTAGCTCCCGTAGCCACAGCTCTACGGGGCGACATGGCATTGAAACTACAAAGGTGATACTTCGCTTGTAGCTCCCGTAGCCACAGCTCTACTGGGCTACATGGCACTGAAACTACAAAGCTGATACTTCGCTTGTAGCTCCCGTAGCCACAGCTCTACGGGGCGACATGGCATTGAAACTACAAAGGTGATACTTCGCTTGTAGCTCCCGTAGCCACAGCTCTACGGGGCGACATGGCACTGAAACTACAAAGGTGATACTTCGTTTGTAGCTTTCGTAGCCACAGCTCTACTGGGCTACATGGCACGGAAACTACAAAGGTGATACTTCGTTTGTAGCTCCCGTAGCCACAGCTCTACTGGGCTACATGGCACTGAAACTACAAAGGTGATACTTCGTTTGTAGCTCCCGTAGCCACAGCTCTACTGGGCTACATGGCACTGAAACTACAAAGGTGATACTTTGTTTGTAGCTCCCGTAGCCACAGCTCTACTGGGCTACATGGCACTGAAACTACAAAGGTGATACTTCGTTTGAAGCTCCCGTAGCCACAGCTCTACTGGGCGACATGGCATTGAAACTACAAAGGTGATACTTCGTTTGTAGCTCCCGTAGCCACAGCTCTACTGGGCTACATGGCACTGAAACTACAAAGGTGATACTTCGTTTGTAGCTCCCGTACCCACAGCTCTACGGGGCTACGTGGCATTTTAACTGCGAAGAATTCATTCTATTTGTAGCTCCCATTAGTAGCACAGAAGAATTTCGTTTATAGCTTCTGTAACTTCAACTTTGTGTCTTCGTGGCATAGAAATCACAAAGATATATTGCAGTTGTAGGTCTCGTAGCTAAAAATTGACGGAGTTACATCACGTTGAAATTGCAAAGAAGGTTCATTTCGTATTTCTAAATGATATAACTGTACGGTTGCTACGTATCTAGTATGAAATTTACAATTAATATATTTGTGTTTATTGCATATACTAATATATACAGACGTAACAGTACGTACGTGGTAGTATGGTAGTTACGCACTAAATGAACTAATTTGATAATACCGAAGCAATAATTCACAATAATTTTTTTGTAAACGTTTAAAAATCCTGAGACAATGTATACAGCTTGTAAGGGGCTTCGTAGCACAAGTACTACATTTTTTTTGTAGCAGTACAGAAACTTTCTCTCCACATACTTGCAAATTAACTAAATTAACTCTCTCGCTCTTTATAATATTATTATAGATATTCGATTAACTTTTAGAATACCTATTTTGAAACGATGCGTCTCTGAAATTCCAACCATCAGATAAACTATAAAACTAGCTCTCCCTGTTCTAGGACAAGATTTTCCTGAAGCAAAACTTTGTACTTTAATCCCTGTGTTACACTTATACAGCCTCTGCCGGTCTACAAGTAAGGCGGTTAGTTCAAAGTTAACCATCATTAAATTATCATAATCCTGTATACTCTGTAATTCGAACAAAGTTTTTTCGTTTCAGCTAACAGTGGTGTTTGCGCTGCGCATTAGGTCTGTTTGCAAATGTTCGACTCAATTCTGTTTGTGTAAATAAAATCGAAGAACTTCTTATACAACCCACTTTTGATGTATTTTATCAATATAAATAGAAAGTGTATGTCCCTGTAGGTTGCAGTAGTTGTTTTTGTACAAGTAAGCGTCATCATTTTTAAGTCAAATCAAATCAAATCAAAATATATTTATTCCTTGAACTTTATAAAGCACTTAGAAACGTCATACAAATTAAATATAAGAACATGTATCTAAATCATTACTACTCTAAATCCGCAGAGCTTAGATTCACTTTCATCACACTATCTTGAATGTGAAAGTGAATTTAAGTGCCAGTTCCAGCGACGGGGCTTCTTAAGAAGAACTGGCAAGAAACTCAAGGCCACAAAAACAACAAAACCAACCTTAGCTATGTGCACCTGGTGTGCTGTGCCAAGTAACTACCCACACTCTGACACTTAGTAGATCTCGGTTTGTTATTCTGACGAAAGAAAATTAGAGCGCAGCGTATTTAAGCAGCCCAAAGTACCGTCACCCACAGTTTGGGCATTAAATCATAACACGCAGTGTCGGGAACGGGTCTCGTCTCAATTTAAGGAGTTTAGACCGTACTCCAGCAGGTTGCTCAAACTGCGGATTGGCAAACGTCAGTGTTTTTAAGCTGCCCAAAGGCTACTTTTGACGTGCATGCATCTTGCTTGTGAATACATATTGCTTCCGTAGGGAGGCCATCAATAAAAAAAATTATGATAACAAAATCGAGACATACAGTTTGGTGTTGCAACTACAAATCTATCATCTTGAGGGAGGGGGAAGCGCTGCCATTTTGAGATAATTTTAGTGCATATAACGTATTCACGTACAACACGTGGCTGTTTCTATGACATAGCCGCACCTCATTTTTTTATACAACGAGGTTGACAAACAAGAAAGAAAGAAAAAAATGCGTGTTGGCTATGTCATGGACAGGGCTGTACGATACAAAAATCTGACAAAAAACTCGCACCCGGGCAAACAAGCGTACGATATGCCTGATGGTAAACAGTCATCGCAGCCTATGGCCGCTTGTGACACTAGAGCCATCATTCACGCATTGGTGACGTTAAACTTGACTTAACTGCTGTCATCTAATGAAAACAGACGGGGCCAACGGGTTGATGGGCTCTCTAATTAATCGAGAGTATCTTAGGCCGTCGTTTGTGTTATTATTTTTGTTGAGTTTTTTATGTGTCTCGTGGTTATACATTTATTGAGCAGGTAGTCTTAACTGTGATATTTCCTGTATCTTAAAATGTACAAAATGTATACCTACGAGGAAACGGGGGTAATTTTGGATAGTGGTCAATTTGAAAGAGGCAACTTAAAAAAAAAAATCTTTCAAGAAACTTATTGCCATGGATATAAAATAATTTGTTACGTTAATAAAATTATGACATTTTCATTTAGTCTCATTTGTTCTCAGAGAAGCAGTAGATGAGAAGACGTAACTTGGCCGCGATGCTGCCCGCGCTGCCCGCGCTCCGGCTGGCCGCCTGCCTGCTGCTCATCCGTGAGTCCCGACACAATAGTCTCGCCGCCCACTCACATCACAGACGCACTTCAATCTACGACGACAAATCTATTCTTCCTTTTTCCCTTACAAGTACGCGTATATACTTTGTCCGAGTTTTAATTCCGAAAATTGCTTTCTCCATAAATGAACAAGGAATTTCTTGTTGTTAAACACATTGTAAGTAATTTAATTTAGTTAAGAGTACATCTTATAGGACGTTGTTATACAGCGATGGTCGATCTTAGCTATCTGTGATAATGAAATTTCGTGGAAGTGTTTACGTTATGAAGGAGGGGGCGTTTTAATTAGCTTTTTCTTTTAAGGTCCTTCGTCCCGGCGGAATAGATGAAAGTGAAACAGTAAACTAATTCTAACAACAAACTTAACCGAATTACACATTTGAGGACAATTCCCTAAAATCGGCGACTCAACTTTTGCAGAGCCGTCGTCCGCCGCGCCGCTCGCGGATCGCCGCACTTTTTTTTGGGTCAAACGGATTTAACTCCACTTGTGCTTTTAAGTTTTAAGTGGCTTAAAGTTCTTTTTGTTTGTTAAAAGAATACTGAATTTACTTTTGCTTTATCTCGCCATATATTATTCCGCTCGCTCGTTTTCTTAATAAACCTTGAAACCTTCGTATACATGGGGCACACTAAAAGTTTTGCACTTCTAGCTAATCGGAACTATTTTAATTTCGAATGTTATATTTTTTGAAAGAGCGACCTTGCGGAGAGAGAATTATTCTACTATTTGTTTACCCAGGGTGTTAGAAAAAGTTCGCGAAAGACGACCAAAAAGCCGCGTTCTCCTACATCAAGACAACGCTTCTTCACACACGGCCAACAAAACAAAGTCATTTTTAGCTTCCGAAAAAGTACAACTCGTCACCCATCCTGCACATAGCCCCGACCTAGCACCCTGTGATTACAGTATTTTCCCAAAAATCTAATATGATGAGCGGTTTCACTTTTACCAACTCCGAAGAGACAGTGATAGCGTTCAATCAGCACGTAGAAAACATGCCTTTAGATCTGTGGTCCTCCTGTTTTAAAAAATGTTTCGATCACATGAAAAAATGTTTAAAATTTAAATCAGAGTATTTTGAAAAGCAATATACATAATATTTTGGTTATAACATGTTGACTTTGTATTTGGTTATAAAATGTTGTTTTTTTAAGTTACGTAAAACTTTTAGTGTGACCTACGTATTATTCAAGATTCATATATTTTCTAAACAAGGCAAACGTAAAAGAAAGCTTATTAACGTTAAAGTCGAAGCTTGAACAAATAAAACAGAGCCAACCGTCGTCGAAATAAAACAAAGGGTCTGTTGTTTTTTCAGAGCCAAATATTTTAAAAAATATAACGTGTAATGAATCGCGACGGCGCGTGCGTTGTACAGCTTCGACAATTTTTTATTCTCGAAATTACAATTGTTTTATTTAATAAAATTACATATAATGAAATCGAGCGAGTATTTTCATTATGAACGTTTGTTGCAACTGAAGCAAGTTTTTCAATGTTTTATGAACTTACGAGTTCACATACTGCAAAAAAAAGTCTTACTTTCTTAGTAGTAATTGTAATGCATTCACAACATTTTGGAGGCAGGCAAAATTAATAATTGATTTTTAATCGATCCTAAATTCGACGTAGAATAGGCCTACGTCGTACCTACCGCTCGCCTTTTGGGACTGTATTATATTATGTTTATTTTTAGGTCAAAATGTTTTTAATTTCTCGTTTCCGTCAAAACTTCACTCGAGTTCGTTAAGCTTAACAGTTATACTCGTTTGTCAAATGAATATCTTATTTAATTAATTTTTATGTCCACATATATGTAGATCTTTCGCAGAGGTCGCTATCATGCGGTAAATAGAATTAGTCGCAGAGAGGCTGACGGTAGTGTGTGTAGCTCGGAGCGGCGGCAGCGGCGAGGCCGGGCCGGGCCAGCAGGCGCCCAGCATCGCGGAGGAGCCGCCGGCGGTGGTGTCGTTCGCGGCGTCGAGCGGCGCGCGCCTGCGCTGCGCCGCGCGGGGCCGCCCGCCGCCGCGCCTGGCCTGGCTCGGGGACGACTACGAGGAGCTCACCGACCTGCCCGGACACAGGTACGGCTGCACGCCGGCCTCGCTAGTCACTGGTGCGGCCGCCCGCCGCCGCGCCTCGCCTGGCTCTCAGACGACTACGAGGAGCTCACCGACCTGCCCGGACACAGGTACGGCTGCACGCCGGCCTCGCTAGTCACTGGTGCGGCCGCCCGCCGCCGCGCCTCGCCTGGCTCTCAGACGACTACGAGGAGCTCACCGACCTGCCCGGACACAGGTACGGCTGCACGCCGGCCTCGCTAGTCACTGGTGCGGCCGCCCGCCGCCGCGCCTCGCCTGGCTCTCAGACGACTACGAGGAGCTCACCGACCTGCCCGGACACAGGTACGGCTGCACGCCGGCCTCGCTAGTCACTGGTGCGGCCGCCCGCCGCCGCGCCTGGCCTGGCTCGGGGACGACTACGAGGAGCTCACCGACCTGCCCGGACACAGGTACGGCTGCACGCCGGCCTCGCTAGTCACTGGTGCGGCCGCCCGCCGCCGCGCCTGGCCTGGCTCGGGGACGACTACGAGGAGCTCACCGACCTGCCCGGACACAGGTACGGCTGCACGCCGGCCTCGCTAGTCACTGGTGCGGCCGCCCGCCGCCGCGCCTGGCCTGGCTCGGGGACGACTACGAGGAGCTTGGCGACCTGCCCGGACACAGGTACGGCTGCACGCCGGCCTCGCTAGTCACTGGTGCGGCCGCCCGCCGCCGCGCCTGGCTTGGCTCGGGGACGACTACGAGGAGCTCACCGACCTGCCCGGACACAGGTACGGCTGCACGCCGGCCTCGCTAGTCACTGGTGCGGCCGCCCGCCGCCGCGCCTGGCCTGGCTCGGGGACGACTACGAGGAGCTCACCGACCTGCCCGGACACAGGTACGGCTGCACGCCGGCCTCGCTAGTCACTGGTGCGGCCGCCCGCCGCCGCGCCTGGCTTGGCTCGGGGACGACTACGAGGAGCTCACCGACCTGCCCGGACACAGGTACGGCTGCACGCCGGCCTCGCTAGTCACTGGTGCGGCCGCCCGCCGCCGCGCCTGGCCTGGCTCGGGGACGACTACGAGGAGCTCACCGACCTGCCCGGACACAGGTACGGCTGCACGCCGGCCTCGCTAGTCACTGGTGCGGCCGCCCGCCGCCGCGCCTGGCCTGGCTCGGGGACGACTACGAGGAGCTCACCGACCTGCCCGGACACAGGTACGGCTGCACGCCGGCCTCGCTAGTCACTGGTGCGGCCGCCCGCCGCCGCGCCTGGCTTGGCTCGGGGACGACTACGAGGAGCTCACCGACCTGCCCGGACACAGGTACGGCTGCACGCCGGCCTCGCTAGTCACTGGTGCGGCCGCCCGCCGCCGCGCCTGGCCTGGCTCGGGGACGACTACGAGGAGCTCACCGACCTGCC
The DNA here is from genome assembly GCA_937001555.2 of Hypsopygia costalis. NCBI lineage: Eukaryota > Metazoa > Arthropoda > Insecta > Lepidoptera > Pyralidae > Hypsopygia > Hypsopygia costalis. Next base: position 34,066,164 of record OW443325.2, read on the forward strand.
CGGACACAGGTACGGCTGCACGCCGGCCTCGCTAGTCACTGGTGCGGCCGCCCGCCGCCGCGCCTGGCCTGGCTCGGGGACGACTACGAGGAGCTCACCGACCTGCCCGGACACAGGTACGGCTGCACGCCGGCCTCGCTAGTCACTGGTGCGGCCGCCCGCCGCCGCGCCTGGCCTGGCTCGGGGACGACTACGAGGAGCTCACCGACCTGCCCGGACACAGGTACGGCTGCACGCCGGCCTCGCTAGTCACTGGTGCGGCCGCCCGCCGCCGCGCCTGGCCTGGCTCGGGGACGACTACGAGGAGCTCACCGACCTGCCCGGACACAGGTACGGCTGCACGCCGGCCTCGCTAGTCACTGGTGCGGCCGGCCGCCGCCGCGCCTCGCCTGGCTCTCAGACGACTACGAGGAGCTCACCGACCTGCCCGGACACAGGTACGGCTGCACGCCGGCCTCGCTAGTCACTGGTGCGGACAGCGTTACTTACTCTAGTACGACTTCCTACAACCGACTGCAAACACAGGTCATTACTATTTGGTTATGATTTATTATCGCTACCTAAGAGGACCGTTTAGTGAAGACCCCTAAGTGTAGTGATTCTGCAATCCCGTGATCGATGAGCACGAGGGCGAAGCCACATTTGTTTGTATGTCCTTCTTCCACGTTAAAAGGAAGCGATCGATTAACATAAATGTATAAGGGGATAGTTTAAGGTCTAAGTGACGTAGACTACTGACGTGATATAATTCCGTAACGTGACGGGCTATAAATCCCGGAAAAACATCTTATTGCCATGGGAAACGGGTTAATAAAATAATGTTCACGCGAAAGAAGCTGCGGGGAACAGTTAGTATTATTATAAAACGAAACCTCAAGACCAATGTTTCTAATCTATCCATTAGGAACATAGACACCCGCTGTCCGCGACACGATTACATTATTTACAGGTGACCTATTTATTATCTATACCATACATTATGAAACTTGCATAGGATCGTACAGCGCGAGTATATTCTGGAAGCGTCTATTTCGGACAATTGTATGATGTCAGCGTACTGCTCCAAGTGTACTGTGGCCCGTGGTGTTATCGCCGTGCAGCGGCCGCGCGGGTCGCCCCGCTGACAGTGACGGAGCGCGGCGTCGCGGCGACAAACGACGGCAATGAACGGCGTCTCTCGCCTGCGCCGGAAAAAGTAATAATTAAACCAAACGAGGACGATCATAATAATTTGTCCCGGCCGATAGCCCCGGAGGCAAACTGCCGCCATTATTGAAGACGAAAGTTGATGCAGAATTTCATATATTTAATGGTATAATATTTTGTAACTAATTGCCTTCTGCAGTTGGATACAATATGATGAAAATCTCCGTTAGCCGTTGATCCTAGATTAAAGTGTTCTCCCCTGAGTGTGAGTCCTCGCATTGGCATCTCGAGTGTGGTATTCAGTTCGCTGCCACTCGAAAAGCAATGCCAATCTGGCTTCTAGGAAGATCAGTTTCATCAATTAAGAAAGGCGACATTACGACATACACCACGCATATATAGCACGACATAGCTTTTAGCTATACATATAAGGCCCAGGTTCGACCCGACATGGAATGAATGTTCACATCTGTGGGCCGGTACGCCCCAGTACTTGCTTGCTTCATTGGTCGCATATAACGAAGAGCAAACCCACCACCTTCCCGTGACTCCATCGACCTCCTGGTCATTTGAGCCGAATCGCGGGAGATGTTCACGACACACGGAGCTTCGCGGTGCCGTGGCACGTCTTCACTCCCTACAAGTAATTTAATCTCTGTCCTTTGTCCCTTCGCCCTCTCCCCTTTCTGCTTCGCTGCCGTCCTCATGTGCCCCTCCTCTCTTTTCCTCCCTTTCCCTAGCGCTCTTAAGCGCCTGCCACTTGTGGGCGAATTTCTTCAGTGCGAAGAAGTTCGCCGCCGTGGAGACAAGGTCAGCGTGATAGACTGGTCCCGGCGCGTCCTCTAGGCGCTGGCTGGCGTCCAACACTCCTCCGTGATATCCCTATAAATAGGACAGGACCATAGAATATGGTCTCTATCCTCTTCTCCCTCTCCACAATCACACATGCTATTCTCATGCAGTCCTAGCTCTTTCAATCTCCTCCTAAATATCCCATGACCCGCGAGGATCTGGGAGGTCTGTGAGGTAGAGGTACGCTGTTTCCTATCTCTCTTTTGCCATAGCCTCTTTCGCTAATCGGCACAAGAGCACCCCGTGCAGGTGAGGTCGGCTACGGCTCTAAAGATCTGTCGTGCTATATTATAAACAATCTTTATTTTTTTATATCATCTGCATATGGTACGTCTCGCCGATCTCTGCGTCGACTAGGATCCGCATTCTCGATGCAGATACGATGCACATAGGACATAACATTTGTTGGAGTGTACCGTTTGTCGGCAGGCGGGTGTTCGCCAACGGCACGCTGGAGCTGCTGCCGGCGGCGGGCGGCGCCGCGCGCGGGGGCGTGGTCCGCTGCCGCGCGACCAACGCGCTCGGGGTCGCGCTCTCGCGGGACGTCACGCTCGAGCCCGGTGCGTGCACGAGCGCGGACCCGCCGCTCTGCACGTGTGTAGAGCGACGGATGCCATTGTTAACCGTACCTATTTGAAATAGGGCTTATGATAATACAGACAGACGGTCATTCCGTAAGGATGAAGAATAAGACGTGAAAATGAAAAATAACAATTGTATACTTATCTTCATCTATTTCATAAGATTAAATACACAATGGTACACAATGGTGGAGTCTTATTATTAGCAATAAGGCTGCACATTTAATTATGTTTATCATTTTTATTAAGCTACCTAACCCAAATAAAAATAAATAAATTAATTAAGAAAGCTTCCGTTCGTTTTTGGCATCGTAGCATATAATGAAACGGGTCATTTTGTCGTTTCCCCGGCGCGCAGTGGCGGACGCGCCGTGGGAGGCGGAGTCTCGCGCGTGGGCGGCGGCGGCGGGGGGCGTGGCGGCCGTGTGGTGCGGCGCGCCGGCCGCGGGGGCGCTCGTGGCGCCCGCGCTCTGGTACCGCGGCGCGCGCGCGCTGCAGGTCGACGACCTCGCGCCAGGTGATCACACTCACAGCACGTCACAAACACGCCGGCCGCGGGGGCGCTCGTGGCGCCCGCGCTCTGGTACCGCGGCGCGCGCGCGCTGCAGGTCGACGACCTCGCGCCAGGTGATCACACTCACAGCACGTCACAAACACGCCGGCCGCGGGGGCGCTCGTGGCGCCCGCGCTCTGGTACCGCGGCGCGCGCGCGCTGCAGGTCGACGACCTCGCGCCAGGTGATCACACTCACAGCACGTCACAAACACGCCGGCCGCGGGGGCGCTCGTGGCGCCCGCGCTCTGGTACCGCGGCGCGCGCGCGCTGCAGGTCGACGACCTCGCGCCAGGTGATCACACTCACAGCACGTCACAAACACGCCGGCCGCGGGGGCGCTCGTGGCGCCCGCGCTCTGGTACCGCGGCGCGCGCGCGCTGCAGGTCGACGACCTCGCGCCAGGTGATCACACTCACAGCACGTCACAAACACGCCGGCCGCGGGGGCGCTCGTGGCGCCCGCGCTCTGGTAATCTCCTGCGAAAACCTTTATAAAAATGAAAAATAAATTACTTATACGTATTATATTAGATACGATGTAGTATTTACATTCTCCGCGACATTGTAATGCAACAGTGTAGCGATCGGCGGCGAACATAAAAACCGTTGTAATAGGAAAACTTCGCGCGACTTAATTAAAACCGTCACGGGCCCGCGCTCTCGCCCACGTTTATACCGCGATTAATTAAAACAATATATCATTTGGCGAGCGGGCGGTCGGAACTTATGCGATGTTGATGAATACCGGGACGAGGTTCCGTTACCCGTCTGCAGGCTTCTTGCACGTTGTAGCATTTCGTCGTCGATAGAGTCAACACCGGCAACAATCGACATCGAGGGCGGTCATCACGGTTGCAGTCCACTGACGTCATAAGCATAAAAGCTTCAAGCAAAAATGCATCTGGCGACAGACGAGTGTACCGTAACCATATTAACGCTCGTAACATGAAATATCGCACGCGCATCGCCATCTGCGCGACATCTCATTTTTTCTTTTCGGTGAACTCACGAGTCGGTAGATCTCGTAACGCACGATCCGAGCGGGCGGTCTGTGTGCAGAGGCGCGCTACGTGGTGGCGGACGACACGCTGCTGATCCGCGACGTGTCGGCGGCGGACGCGGGCGAGTACAGCTGCCTGGCGCGGCACGCGCTCACGGGCCGCGCGCGCCGCTCGCCGCCCGCCCTGCTGCGGCTGGCCGCCGCCCCGCCGCCGCCCCCGCCGCCGCGCCCGGCGCGCGCGCTGGCCGTGCGCGCCGGCGCCGCGCTGTGCCTGCCGTGCGCCGCGCCCGACCACCCGCCGCCGCACTACTCCTGGTACCACGAGCGCGACGGCCGCCTGCGCCCGCTGCGCGCCTCGGCCGCCGCCTGGCCGTGGGCGGGCGGCGCCGCGCTGTGCTTCCCCCGCGCCGAGCCCGCGCACGCCGGCGCCTGGCTGTGCAAGGCGGCGGGCGCGCGCGGCGACGCCACGGCGCGCTTCGAGCTGGCCGTGCGCGAGGAGCTGGCGGTGGCGGTGGAGCCGGCGCACGCGGTGGCGGCGGCGGGCGGCGCCGTGCGCTTCACGTGCGCCGTGCGCGGCGAGGGGGCGGGCGCGGCGCTGCGCTGGCTGCACGACGGCGCGGCGGCCGGCGCCGGCGCCAGCCTCGAGCTGCGCGGCGCCGCGCGCGCGCTGGCCGGCGTCTACCAGTGCCTGGCGCGCCGCGGCCGGGACTCGGCGCAGGCCGCCGCCACGCTCTCGCTCGGAGGTACGAGTACTTGTCCAACTACGCGAGGAGGCACACAAATTGATAATATTTTTGGAAATATTTCTTGTCAAACTGGAATATATATTAGCTTGTTTAACTATCACAAGCCTATATAGGCTCGCATATAGGTAGATCTAAATCCCATCATTTAGGTACCTAATTATAATGTTTACTTATCAAAAACCTAATTAAAAAATAGACTATTATTAAAATATCGGTCAAAGTTACAACGACCTACAGGATTTTTTTTATTATGTTACTTGCTGCTACGGAACCCTTCATGGGCGAGTCAGACTCGCACTTGGCCGCTTTTTTTTTTCAAATATGACATAGAAACGTATTCTATTATCTATTCTATGACATATATACCGACACGTACCTCGTTGCATCATATTGCATGTCTAACAAAACGCGTACGACAAAGAGAAATAGCACATCGCACGTGCTTGGCACCGCACACGGCTCACCGACACGAATGCGATGCTCGGTGTCACTCGCATGTGACGTTATTTACGGCGACCTGCCCGTATCCAATTCACAAAACAAACAGCGCTGCACCGCGCGGCGGGCAGGCGTGCACGCTGATGCTTGCTTCCCGTCGATCCTGCCGTGAATGATGTATAGCACCTCACTGCAACACTCGCACTACGCCGTTATTTCAAACAAAACCGATACTTTATCCAAACTTCTATCATAAATTTTCTGAAATCTATTTAAAATCAAGACCACACTCGAATTACTATTAGCACGAAGGGTATTATTCCCTTCGTTACATGACAGTTGCGTAAATATTTATTCTTTTATATCACATAATATTTACACAACGGGATAAGGATTTGTTTTAAATTTGTAATGAAACTTAAAACAAAGACAGTCCAATGTCTCCGAGAGACCCTGAGAGATCTCGTCATATAAACGTTTCTCTTGAGTTTTGGACTATTTGATTACAATAAAATTGGTTGCCTGTAAAGTCGGTATACGGGCGAAAGTTTTACGTGACAACGACTTTGAGTGGTAAAATGTTTTCGAGTGGAAGGGACGCATGCCTTTCACTTTTTATGTCTGTCTCTCTCGCTCTTAGAAGGGACACGCGTCCACGACACGCTTACAATGAGAGCGAGTGAAAGGCACGCGCCTTTCACTCGCTCTCATTGTAAGCGCATAACGTGACCCAGTTTCTTGAAGTGTCACCCGGCTAACCAATTTATAAGACGTTGTCACGTCAAAAACAATACTCCCAAAGCTTAGTATTACAAACCTACCCACACAATACAAATAAATTTTATGCGAAAATTCCTTTACCACGGCAACAGTAGGCGATCCGATCAAAAATAGTATCGAAATACATCGTCGTCAGCTTCTTTCATAAAAATCACGAACGAAAAGTGATTTCACGGGCGAACGGGGCGAAGACGCCGAGGAGCGCGGGAGAGTCGGGGGACAGTAGTGTATTGAGAAGAGAGGCGGCCGCCGCAATCAATCTCAATGTACCGCCGTCGAGTCGAAGTCGGAATCAATCAGCGAGCGTCGTTTGTCGCCGGCCGCACCATCTCGCCTCGCGATATTTGATTCCCATTGGATCCCCATATTTCATTTCATAAGTTTTCAATTAAAAAAATCGTTTATATAAAATACAGTAAAATCACAGTATAACAAATAGTAAAAGGAAATTATGTTGGTGTTGCATTCGATTTTTATAGAAATATTTTTTTAATATAAAACCCACAACTTCTTGAAATTATGTTTTTATTATCATGCAAAATTTCTAAATATACACTAACTATTACAAGCTTTTATTTAGTTTCACCTGTCCCGATGTTTGTCTGTAATCAAATCTTGCGAGCTAAATTTGATCCTCTTCCCGGCTACCGATTGAGCTGAAATTTTGCATGCATATGTAAATCGGATGACAATGCAATATTATCGTGACATGGACCTGATCTGATGATGTAGAGGGAAGATGGCCATAGGAACTCGGTAATAAAAGGAAACAACCCCATCAAGTTTGGGCTCGTTTGATTCGTCTTGATGAGTACATTGGTGCCAGATGGTAACCAGGGTCTGATGATGGAGGGGGTAAGATGGCCATAGGGACTCGTTAATTAAACGACACAACCCTATCGAGTTTGGGTTCGTTTGATTGGTCTTGACGAGCACTTTAGTGCTGATGGTAACCAGGGTCTGATGATGGGCACGGGGAAAGACGGGCATAGGAACTCTGTATAAACGACACAACAACCCCATCGAGTTTGGGCTCGTATGATTCGTCTTGACAAGTACTTTCGTGCTAGATGGTAACCAGGGTCTGATGATGGAGAGGGAAGATGGCCAGAGGAACTCTGTATAAACGACGCTACAACTCCATCGAGATAGGGCTCGTATGATACGTCCTGACGAGTGCTTTGGTGCTAGATGGTAATCAGGGTCTGATGATGAGGTGATGATGACGAAAGCGATGTCCACAAGCGTCGACGCTTGGAAAAAAATAGTTTAGCAGTAGCTAAACTTAGGGAAAACAAATCGTTAGAAAATCGCACGATAGTAAGTGAGATACTACTACTACCGAACCCTTTGACGTTGCCAAGGGACTTGTGAATACTTGACTTGTGTTACAAACAACTTACCAGTAATTACACCAATAATTGATATATAGTTATTAAAATACTAAACAGTTATAAATAAAATTAATAAAAAAAACTTTTTTGAAAACAAGCTTTTATACTTGTTAATAAAAAAAACTAAAAAGTTAAAAATAATTTATAATTTAAAGTTAAAAATAAATTATAAGTTTGTTAAAAATTTGTGAACTTGCGAACAAACTAATTGCCGAGTGAGAAAAAGGTCTGACACTCGTCCGTGGTCCAGGGCTGAGAGCAAACATTTCAACGCAATGACGACGTCGCTCAGTCCCATTTATTTCAGGCTCAGCCCAGTCACGCCGTCGTGACCACGAGATCGGGATAAATAAATTGTAGTGAATTATATAAAATATCCACAACGTCATGCCGATCTCGCACCTCCTTCAAATATAAATAATATAATTTGAAATATCTCTACAAAATACATGAGAATTGTTTATAAGATAAGCAGAAGAACCCAAAACAATTATTTTTAAAATTTAGTTTATCTGTTTGTATTTTTGAATGTGCGCACATTCAAAAATACAAACAGATAAACATCAGCATCAAGTACAAACTATTGCATGAATATTGTATCGCTAGAAGTAGTTCAGGAGTTGTGGCACTTGTCGGAATCATGAAACCCACAGATTTCATAAACATTTAAAACTATTTTTCACCAAAAAACAATGATTATTTAAATTACTTTTTTTCTTCAGTGAGGTAATTGCTTCCCGGTTTTACGTTCAAACACTTGTGTTAAATAATTGTAATAAAAAAAATGCAGTTTTCTATTAGTAGCTGTGCCCACGAGTACGGAATCTGAAACCGTTTACCAACAGTCGATCGGTCCATGAGCCGTTTTTCAACATAATCTTTAACCTGGATAAACCCTCCACCTCCCATGGCTCCGCCGACCTCGCGGTCATAAGAGCCGAATCGCGGGAGATGCGCGCGGCACTTTGCTCTGAGGCTCTTTCGTGCCGGCGCAATGCTTGACTCCCTACAAGTTGTTTATTCTTTGTCCTTTGAAGCTAATAATATAATTTTTAAACTATTAACTTTCATCCAAAGTACTTTTCTCCGGTAGTATATCGAGAAACTGATCATCATCACTTTCGTCATGAACGTCGATTCTCGCGCCGAAAGTTATATCCAAACTTATATCCATGTACAGGATACAATCTATGTATATTGGTATATACAGTTTCATTCATTTCCTTTCTGCCGTTTAATTGTAAAAACGAAACAAACAGACACACTTTCCATTTATAATATTTATGGATTAGTATGGACATTTCTAGCTATCCAAACCGTCTTAGATTATAATAGCTTCCCTCCAACGACGAATACAGTCAGTAGATTAACTAGAGTATTATTGGCGGTGTGAGATCCGTTTGCATATCGGTGGCTAGTAGCTATGGAGCTGTCACAGCACACGAGCAATAATATGTCACGGCGCTCGGGCGGCGCGCCTGATAAATAGCGGTGCGATCCGCCCGCCCGCGCCACACGTCTCCGGCCACTCGCCGCAGATGGATCAAAGCATCCGCTTCACCGTAACCCCGTTACATCAATGCTCAAGGAGGGTCAGACTTTATTTATTGCAGCGGTTGAAACCCAATACGATTTAAAATCTAGTATAACGTATACTACTTTCACGTTTCATGCTTGCGCAGATTATATTTTATAACACGTAGATATGACAGTGTCTCGTGGGTGTCAGATTCAAATTGTTCATCTCACGAGTCTTTTGTCGCCCTGATTATTTCTGCCGACTGTTTTACAATCGCTTGCGACGACACAAACCCTACTGGACACATTACAATGCTCAATAAATTTGTAAGTTATATATATATTATCTACATATCCGCCCAGTCTCTGATCACATTATCCAATATGTTCTGATTATGCTTATCAATTTCGGCAACTATTTTTTCTAATTCGTAAACTTTTGCTCCGTTAGGCCAGAATGGTAGAACTTGAAGTCTTCAGATCTGCTACATCACTTTTCATGTCTTTAACTTCCGCAAATAATGATGGCAGCTCTGCCAACTGACGCTTGACACCACTTATATCACTTAGTTTTACTGACTTTGCGTGATCTACTCACCATCTGATTCAATTGACGGAGTTCGTATTCAGTAACAGTATTCAACTGTTAGTAAGTAGAGCTATGGTGTGGCTCAGGTGCGGCTGTTGTGCGGTGGTGGAGGTCATTTGGGCCTGATTAATTCATATACAAACATTTTGATGTCTTCACAAGATAATCAGTACTGAGATGATAAAAATTGAACAAATGAATAACCACATGGTTGTATAAATATTGGCGGTAAATATTTAAAAAAATGATTTTAAAACAATTTTATACACATCTTGAATTTTGCGTGCGGAACAATAGATCAGGGAAGATTAATAGTTATTTGCTATACAAGAGTGCAAAGTTGCTTTTTAACCGCGTGCTCAATTTTGATGACCGAGAAAGCGAAGGATTCTAAAATTAGAATACTAAGCGTTAGCGAGGGAATCGAAAGAGCACGAGGTGAAGAATCTTTGCACTCGAGTGCAGCATGTAACTTTTCATCCCACTTCAGCGAGGACATGAGTGAGCGCGGCCGTGTGTCCGCAGAGTCTGCGCCCGAGCTGCTGGACACGTTCATCGAGCAGGCGCTGCGGCCGGGCGGCGGCGCGGCGCTGCGCTGTGTGGCGGCCGGCCGGCCCGCGCCCAGGGTCAGCTGGCTGCGCGACCAGCGCGCGCTGGCCCCCGCGCGCGCGCCCAGCAGGTCACACGCACCACACTCACTCGTTCATATAACGCGGCGGCCGGCCGGCCCGCGCCCAGGGTCAGCTGGCTGCGCGACCAGCGCGCGCTGGCCCCCGCGCGCGCGCCCAGCAGGTCACACGCACCACACTCACTCGTTCATATAACGCGGCGGCCGGCCGGCCCGCGCCCAGGGTCAGCTGGCTGCGCGACCAGCGCGCGCTGGCCCCCGCGCGCGCGCCCAGCAGGTCACACGCACCACACTCACTCGTTCATATAACGCGGCGGCCGGCCGGCCCGCGCCCAGGGTCAGCTGGCTGCGCGACCAGCGCGCGCTGGCCCCCGCGCGCGCGCCCAGCAGGTCACACGCACCACACTCACTCGTTCATATAACGCGGCGGCCGGCCGGCCCGCGCCCAGGGTCAGCTGGCTGCGCGACCAGCGCGCGCTGGCCCCCGCGCGCGCGCCCAGCAGGTCACACGCACCACACTCACTCGTTCATATAACGCGGCGGCCGGCCGGCCCGCGCCCAGGGTCAGCTGGCTGCGCGACCAGCGCGCGCTGGCCCCCGCGCGCGCGCCCAGCAGGTCACACGCACCACACTCACTCGTTCATATAACGCGGCGGCCGGCCGGCCCGCGCCCAGGGTCAGCTGGCTGCGCGACCAGCGCGCGCTGGCCCCCGCGCGCGCGCCCAGCAGGTCACACGCACCACACTCACTCGTTCATATAACGCGGCGGCCGGCCGGCCCGCGCCCAGGGTCAGCTGGCTGCGCGACCAGCGCGCGCTGGCCCCCGCGCGCGCGCCCAGCAGGTCACACGCACCACACTCACTCGTTCATATAACGCGGCGGCCGGCCGGCCCGCGCCCAGGGTCAGCTGGCTGCGCGACCAGCGCGCGCTGGCCCCCGCGCGCGCGCCCAGCAGGTCACACGCACCACACTCACTCGTTCATATAACGCGGCGGCCGGCCGGCCCGCGCCCAGGGTCAGCTGGCTGCGCGACCAGCGCGCGCTGGCCCCCGCGCGCGCGCCCAGCAGGTCACACGCACCACACTCACTCGTTCATATAACGCGGCGGCCGGCCGGCCCGCGCCCAGGGTCAGCTGGCTGCGCGACCAGCGCGCGCTGGCCCCCGCGCGCGCGCCCAGCAGGTCACACGCACCACACTCACTCGTTCATATAACGCGGCGGCCGGCCGGCCCGCGCCCAGGGTCAGCTGGCTGCGCGACCAGCGCGCGCTGGCCCCCGCGCGCGCGCCCAGCAGGTCACACGCACCACACTCACTCGTTCATATAACGCGGCGGCCGGCCGGCCCGCGCCCAGGGTCAGCTGGCTGCGCGACCAGCGCGCGCTGGCCCCCGCGCGCGCGCCCAGCAGGTCACACGCACCACACTCGCGAGCCGCACGCTCACACTAGCGTCACATGACAAAATTTGAATTTGACGAGCTCGGTGGCGTAGCGGTCGATGATGCGGCTTCGACACTAACGCTCGTGGGTTCGATTCCCACACAGGACAAACATTTGTGTGCATGAACATGGGTGTTTTTTATGTATCATAAGTATGTACTTACAAAAAAAAATGTATTTACGTATGTTTATCAGTTGTCTAGTACCCATAACACAAGCTTCGCTTACTTTGGGGCCAGATGGCGCTGTGTAATTTGTTTGACAATATTTATATTTATTTACTTATTTATTTATTTATGACAAAATGTACAATGTTACCTGATGTGAAGCGATCACCGTAGTAATATTAACGCAGCATGAAATATCTTTTGAAACTCAAAATAACAAACGGAAACTTTCATATTCTGAACTCGCCTCTCGGCCCCGACAAGTGTGGACGTGCGCGTCTAACAGAAACAATTATATTATTTTAAAAAATCAACTCGTGGAATCTTAAGTGCGCTGTATTAAGTACAAAAACCATACGAGTATTGGATATCAAGAAATAAACTCACATTCAACAAAACAAGTGAGTAAATATTCAAGTTTATTCAACATTAATAATAATATTATACCTGCAATTTCGTACACATTGAACTCGCAAGGCAAGCAGGTCAACGTTGGCTGGACGGAAAGCAAATCTGTTCGAAACTATCGATCGCCGTCCATTCACATAGACCTCCACATCGCACCGAATGTATACACGGTAGAAATTTAAAATTATAATAAATTTCTGTATCGACTGGACGGCATGTTATAATTATTACTAATTTAATGACGGATTGGTGCCAATACACAGATTTGTTGAGTCGCGCCTAGTATACTCATTATACACAGACAATAAAAATAACACAGAAGTAAAAAACGAGGCGCTAGGAGACACATACACGATTAGTAAGGCCGGTAATACGCGCAACGACTGTCGACGAAATCTAAAAAAAAAAAAGTTTTCGTTTAACCCACTTATCTACAAACCAATATGCCACTTAAGAGGACCCCTCCTAACACCCCTATCGAAAAAATAACCACGGTGGGCGATGATAAGGATCAAGATCAATCAGATTCGACCATTAATAACACACAAGGTCAGTCAGGATCGACGCCGAATCTGTCAATTGTCGAGCATGATGGTGTACCGTCGCGGTTCAAGAGAAAGCGCGAAAGCGACTGCACCTCCTGCTTAGAAGAAATCCGTGCGCTTCTGACTGTATCTTCAGCAAAATCAGATTATAAATTTGATTCCCTACAAACATATATGAGCGAAATTATAGCACAGAACGCCGAAATAAAAGAGTCTATAACATTTATATCCAAACAATATGACGAGGTGAAGGTTAAATTGGAAAACATAGAACGAGAGAAACAATTAGACCGCAGCTATATCAACAAGCTAGAGGATAAAGTTGACCAATTGGAGCGTATGTTATATTCAACAAAAATAGAAATTCGAAATATTCCTAAAAAAGATGGAGAAAATAAGGAGGACCTTCGAAATATAGTGACAGAGACAGCCAGGGTGCTTGAAACTACGATTCTCCAACATGATATTAGGGATGTTGTGCGAGTCCATAAAAAATCGGGTTCATCGCACATAATAGTGGATTTCACCAGTGTCGCCACCAAGGAACATATTATTGGAAAGGTACGACAGTTGAAGAAAAATAGAAGCAACCAGAGCAAACTGAATACCTCCGAGCTCAAAATAGAAGGCCCATCGAAGCCAATATATATTTCAGAATGCTTAACTCCCAAAGCCCAACGTTTATATTTCCTGACTCGTAACTTCGCAACAGAAAACGGTTTTAAATATTGCTGGACGTCATTTGGAAATATATACATCAGAAAAAAGGACGGAGACAAGTACATAAGAATAAAAACCGAAGAAGATCTTCATAATATAATGAAAGAAAAATGACTAGCACTCTTTTATATATTAATGCATGTAAATTTATTCACTTATTTTTTAATTAATCTTTTATCAATGTGTATTACTTTAATATTATTTATGTTGAACTATTTGATAATTTTTTTATATGAGCACTCCGAAGTTTATCTACAACAAATACGCACAAAACCTTTACACTTCCAAATTTATTGCAAAACTGATGTACTCCACTCATACAAATGTAATGTTTTAGCACATGCTGTAAACACTGAATCTTTTCGGTTGCATTGTATGCTATGTTTCTTATACACTTATCACTCCTGTACTGTAACACCCGCCGTATATAATAATAACTATAGTAACAGTCGTACACATAATAATATACTCATGCACACAACACACAAACCCTCCAATGCAAAAATAAGGCTACTACACATAACACTCACAACCTTTTGGGACCAAAAATACTCTCAACTTATTAAATCTATTATTTTGTTATTGACAATGTCAGACATCGCCTACATAATCGTGATCGCTCTCTTCTACGTAACTATCTCAATATATTGTGGTTCACGCCTGACACACCCATACATATATATTTTGCACATTTTATTGTATCAAATTCCTTATTTATCTAACAAAAATGGCTTGTAATAAAGAGCCGTTTAATAACGTAGACAATATATCAGTCTCCACCGCAGTTGCCTGTGATCCTCACGAAGTTCACACTCTCCTATTCAAACAAAATAAATCCCTTAACATCTTAGCCCAAAACATTCGTAGTATATCTGCAAACATGTTAAATCTTAAGGTGTTACTAAACAATATAAACACCCCTCTTGACTTTATCATACTTACAGAATGCTGGTTATTGAAAGACCCGAGGGTGCCCAATATCGACGGTTTTTCTTCCTTCTCTTCAACAAATCCTGTTAACCAAAACGATGGTGTCGTTGTGTATTATAATAATTCTCTCTCAGAAATCTCAATTTCGGAACCTAATGTCACCGATGCCAGCTGTCTGTTAATAAAAATAAGGAAAGAAACCGCCATATTGGCCATCTATCGACCTTGCGCTTTTAGAAATTCCACAAATTTTACACGTTCACTAAATCCTATTTTAGAATCTCTGCAAGGTTTCAAGAACATCGTTGTGATCGGCGATATGAATATCGACATAGGATCCTCGCTTACGGACAATAATACCGAAGAATATCTAAACACACTCGGCTATCACGGTCTTTTACCAGCACATACATTGCCTACCCGGAGCGCAGCCTGCCTCGATCACCTATTTCTGAAGTCACCATTCCCAACGTATACTTTCATTGTACAATCATCTGTTACGGACCATGACGCTGTGTTACTATCTATCCACACTAAAAAGAAAAAATACCCTAGTAGAACCACGAAAAAAATTAACTATACCGCGCTATCCGAAGCCTTAAAAAATACCGATTTTTCTCCTATTTTAAAATCTACAGACCCGGAATCTGCCACGAATCACCTCACTAATACACTTCAGTCACTCATTGCCACTCATACCACGGAATTCAGACCCTCAAGACGCAGTAGAGTCATCAAACCGTGGATGACTCCTGGGCTCTTAAAATGCATAAGAAATAGGGACCACATGCATAAGAAGCTTAAAAAAGATCCTAACAACACCTTCCTCTACACTACATTCGTGCGATATCGAAATTTCTGCAACTGCCTGCTCAAAAAAGTCAAACAAAACTATGACAAAGACCTAATCAGTAAAGCCCATGGAGATAACAAATCGCTGTGGAAGGCTATCAACACAATCACAAACCGCAATAGACCTCCCTCAACAGCACGGGATCTTCTCAATATTAAATCTACTCCAGAACAATCTATGGATCACGTAAATTCATTTTTTACAGATGTTGGGAAACAACTCGTTGATAATATTAAAAATCTGAACATTAACAACCAGTTAACCCAAATCTCTTCCCCAACAGTTATTACTCCTTCGCCTTCGCAATCCTTTGTCCTGCTAGAATCTACCCATGAAGAAGTTGAACAATGCATAAATGCTTTGAGGGAGGATTGTGCAGTCGGGTGGGATAATATCTCAACTTCATTTATAAAACAGAACAAGACTATTCTAATTCCTCTCATTACCCACATATGCAATATCTGCTTCCAGACGGGTGTTTTTCCATCTTGTTTTAAACGTGCGCTTGTTCATCCTATTCACAAGTCAGGGGATCGAGACTGTCCCAATAATTATCGACCTATCTCGGTTTTACCAGCTCTGTCCAAGATACTGGAGCGTTTAATAAATAACCGATTAATCCGCTTTCTCGAGAAGCAAGGAGTTCTATCCGATGACCAATATGGTTTCAGGAGCGGAAGATCAACAGCAGACGCGGTACATGTACTCACTGACCATATCGCCAGAAACCTTGATAGAAATAAAAAGTGTTTAGCTATATTTCTCGACTTGGCAAAAGCGTTTGATACAGTCTCGATCCCGATATTGGTAGCCAAACTTCACGCTATGGGTATTAGAGGCACCCAACTCTCACTCTTGCACAGTTACCTTACCGGTCGTACTCAAGCTGTTGTCATCGAAGGCAATACCAGTTCTTATCTCCCTACTGAATATGGTACCCCCCAGGGGAGCATTTTGTCTCCCACACTTTTTCTAGTCTATATCAATGACTTGTGCTCCCTAAAACTGCCATCTTGCAAAATCATCTCGTATGCTGACGATACTGCACTACTCTTTACAGCTGACACTTGGGAGTCAACCTTCTCCATTGCCCAACAAGGATTTGATGCAGTATCAGATTGGCTTCGGCGAAACCTTCTAACCCTGAATACTAGCAAAACCCAATATATGACATTTTCAATAACCAGCTTATCCCCTCACATTTTGTCAAATCTAACCATTCTATCACACTCACACTTAAACCCATCCTTTATCCCTTGTACCTGTCCTTTCTTATCTTCCTCCGATTCAATAAAATATTTGGGCATAATTATAGATAAACATCTGAATTTTCGTAATCACATTTACAGTATGGCGGGTAGAATACGAAAATTAATGTATATTTTTAGAAGGTTACGCCAAGTGGCCAACCCCGCTATCGTGAAATCAACATATACTGCCTTATGCCAGTCATTATTAACATACTGTATTACTTCGTGGGGAGGCGCCTCTAAATCTGCCCTAATAAAGCTTGAAAGAGCCCAAAGAGCCCTCTTAAAGGTATGCACATTCAAGCCCATACGGTACCCCTCCCACGAACTTTATAAGTACTGCGAAGTTCTCTCTGTTAGGCAAATTTTTATTTTGTTCGTGGTGCTCAGACAACACCAATTTACGGCACAGAATTCTACCTATCAAAGGCGTAACCATTTAGTCGCAGAAGCCACAAAATTCAAAACTGTATTCTCGCATCGTTTTTGTTGTTCTTTGGGCCCCTTTCTTTACAACCGTCTTCAAAAACTGCTGAATATAGTAGCAGTGAGCAGATTCATCTGTAAATCCTCAATAAAGACTTATTTACAATCACTGAATTATACAGATACCGAAAAATTACTTCTCCCTATCAGATAAATTTGAATGGTATTTGCTAACTCCATCAGGCCAACTCACACACACTTGCTCAACATCATCCATAGACATAGTTAGGTCATCCTTGCTCAAACTGTAATTCATCCCATATACTGGCCAAAACAACATCAGAATCTGTATTAATCATTACATACTCGTATCAAATAGGTACACACACCCCACCATTACACACACATACTCTCTTAATCACATCTCATATCTACACTTTACACCTCAAACACCACACATCACACACGTTCATTCACTGCAGTGCTCGTATCACTCTAATATGTACGGTGGACCGCTCACTACGCGTTACAGCTGCACTGCAAAAATCATCTCTAATATGACGACATAAGAACGGTTCAAGGGTCAAAGCGTAGCGCTTGGTTTGCTGTCGACTGTACGCTTCGTATACTTGGCCTCACTTGTTTTGATTTGCAAAACAACTTTGAAGGTACATACTTTTAATAATACACATAAATATATCCACACACTACACACAACATATTTGCGCTCATCAAACTCCCATAAACACAATCGCACGCCACGCATGTAAACTAAATCTTAATACCTTTAAGTACCTTATGTACCCAAGTACGCCAGCATCAAATTTAGAGAGGTGAGAACTGGTGATCCGAGATACAGGCTTTATGCCTAGTTTGGACACCAGCCTCACGCAATCTTTTTAATTTATATTAAATCTTATACTTAACACATAAACGGTAAGGAATGCTAACTGTAAATTAAATGTAAGATTGTGTGATACAAATAAAGGATTATTATTATTATTATTATTATTATTATATATTTGTATGTATTATAGAGATGATCGCGAGGTCTTATGTCTTGGTGACGTTGAATTTAGCCAGCCGACGATTATAGATTTCAAGTTCTGGGAGATACACACACACTGGTTATAGACTTTCAGTTATGTTTTGATGACCTTATCGTATCTCGTTCACCAGATACTTTATCAACGAGGAATCGTCGGCGAACGGCGATGTGGTCTCCATCTTGAATATCAGCTCCGTGTTGACGGAGGACGGCGGCCTGTACACGTGCCGCGCTCACAACGAATACGGCGAAGTAGAGCATTCCGCGAGGCTAAACATATACGGTGGGTATACTCAATCACCGCCGCTTGAGAACCTTGTCAGGAACTACTTCCGCCACTGCCTCGTCCCGTTGCAGGCCCGCCGTCCATCCGCGCGCTGGGCCCGGTGCGCGTGGTGGCCGGAGCCAACGCGACCATCTACTGCCCCTACGCCGGATATCCGATCAGGTCTATAGAGGTGCATTCGAAGGGATGATTCCTATATTACTCACCACACGAATATCACTATTTATTTCTAACGAAGTTATGGCTAAACGTGTCGACGATCGACGCTTTAACCCTAGACACCTAACCTTAGTCGATTCGACGACTATGAAACGGAAAATTCGCTCTCTGTTTTCGGCACATGCATCGATAATCACAACGTGACTTGTCAACTCAATATCCGCCTTTATACTTCAGGAAGGTAATATTGTCCGACGGTTAAGTACATAATTTTTCGAGAAATTTAAATTATGCTCGTCGTTTCGACGAATGATTCGGGTTTGTGTGGAATTTTTGCAACTTTAGTTTTAACCTTCTTGTGGTTGGAAATCAGAACTATTGCTGTCTGAGGTGTGTATAGTATTTATTATTGGACGAGGAAGGAGTCAACGTATTAGAGAAAAATTCAAAAATAATTTAGTATTGGAAGGGGGATAGTTGAATGTTTTTGTGTGACAGGAGCATAGGGATTTAGGAAAGCGAGAAGTGAGGTACTGAGTAGCAGATATTATTTTTAAATAATTTATACAGAAAAAATAATAAGTGCATATTTCTGCGAAATCGGATCGGGAGTCGTTTTAACTGGGTGCGGAATTCAGAAACATGATCAAATTTTTTGAGACCAAACACGAAACCAATAGCAAAATTTTGCAGGCACTCAAGTTTGTTCAGAAGCTTCAGTGTCATATCAAAAATAAACGATTATTATTATTATTATATCCAAAAAGTCGATCTAGAATCGGGAGTAATAGAGACTGAGTCGACATATATAGGCGATTCCAAACTTATTTGCCTTTCAAAACTAAAATAGTTTTGAAAGGCAAATAAGTTTGGAATCGCCTGAGCGAATGAAAGGTGTAGTGCATGCGCGTTTTTATTGCATATTGTTGAAAGCTTATTTAGTTGTAAAATACATATGCGCTTCTTGTAAGTAAAGATTTTACTTTGTTTATGTTTATAGTTCCAAAAGTGCATAACAGATGGCGCTGTGCAGTTAATATGCGCAATTAAATCGCGCTATTAAGATTTTTTCTGTTTTTATGACCCTGTGCGGTCAAGTGTGTGTCTTCGTCTACTCTTATTGAAGATAGATCAATATACGGGTTAATTGGCAGCAAGTATTTTATTCACCCGCATCACCACTCCACTTTGTACTTGGTTGTACAAAAGTTTGGTCCTTCGAGCCGGATTTGGATTAGTTGGAAGGTGACGCACGGGAGTAATAGTGCGTTTTTGCGTCATTGTGTTTGGCTGGGCAAGTGGATCGCTTGCGCAAACTGGCCAAAGTTTTCAGGTGCAAGGAGGTGCACCAGGCCACAGCAGACAGTGCCGAGGCGGCACCTGTCAGGACCACGGAGAGGAGTGCGGAGCGCGGGGTGCGCCTGCACATGCTACATACAGTCCATTGAGTAAGGTGATACCAGGAAAACTTGTGAGTGATTTTAAACCTTATTACATAGAAAAAGTTAACTTTGAATAAATCAGTGATATTATTGGTGATAATTAGTAGTGCTACATTTTGAAGAGGAATTTGAACTTTATTTATTTGGACATTTTAACTTTTAAATTGTTATCATAGACTTAGTTAATTTTAAGCAAAATAGTTGTCAGACGGGGAACCTATGCCCGATTTTCTTTTGCATTGTGTCTCTAAAAGACTTAGAATATTTTTAAAGAAATTTCATTAACTTGTAAAATTTTCATTGTTGGGTTTGGACTTAGAAAATTTTGTTGGAGTCAAACACTTATAAAATTGTGGTTTGTTTTTAAACTTATTTTTTTTTCGTGAGGTGTCATATAAAGAGTAGTTCTGTACATCTTATTGAGGAATAATAAATTGTGAATTCATAATTAAATAGGTAAATTTGTTAATAAAAAAAATGGAAGAATTAATTAAAGTACAGATTAATGTGTATTAATACACATAGTCGCATTTCCAAGGCTCAACAAAATTATAAAAAGTCTCCGAAAGAGCGAATAACGCAACAATACGTAGAAATTAGAATAGAAACTTTAGATAATTTATGGGATAAATTTAATGACACGCATGAAAATATTGTAAGGCTATGTAAAGATGAAGAAAAAGAAAGGTACTTTAAAGATGATACGTATGGTTTAGTTGAAGAAGTGTATATGGAGTACAAAACCGAGCTTAAGTGTGTGCTGGATTCCTTTCTTAACAAATCTGGTAAAATTGGTACAAAGGCAACAGAATCTAATACTGTGCACGGGATACCTTCAAATATTCAGTTGCCACGGATTGTAATACCTACGTTCACAGGTCTTTATTCGGAATGGACCACATTCCGTGACTTATTTTTATCATTAGTGCATACCAACGCACAGTTGGATGATGTGCAAAAAATGCACTACTTAAAAGGATATCTGTCCGGGGAACCAGAGCAGCTACTCAGACAGATTCCCATTTCGGAAGCAAACTATGAGAGAAGTTGGATGTTATTGAATTCGAGATACAATAACAAAAAAATATTGTGCAATTCAATTTTGAAAACATTATTAAGTCAACGCAACATCAGTGGGGAATCGGCAAATATACTAAAAAATCTAATTGACACCACCACAGATTGCTTAAGCGCGCTCACAAATATTGGGGTAGATGTAAGCTCGTGGGATATAATTGTAATCCATTTATTAACATTGAAGCTGGACGTGGATTCCAGAAAGGAGTGGGAAATCCACATCAGCAATGTCAACGGCCTGGATGAACTTCCAAGATTTTCCCAATTCACAGATTTCTTAACCAAGCGATATCGCGCGTTAGAATTTCTGGAACCCAAGTCAGCAGCTTCAGGTAAATTTCAAAATGCTCAGATACATGGTGTAAATAAGCCTAAAGTTCTTCACGTAGCTAACCTGAAATGTGAATATTGTACAGGTAATCATAACATTTTTAATTGTAAAAGGTTTGCAAATGACAACGTTGCTAGTCGTAGACAATTCATCGAGCAAAATCGTTTATGTTTTAATTGTTTTGGTCACCACGCGGCTAAGTTTTGTCAAAGTGGTTCAAGTTGTCGAGTTTGCAAACGGAAGCATCACTCGTTGCTTCATTCTAACAATAATAACTTTGAAGGTCCAAACGGGTCTGGGGATTCATCCAACGGTAATATTAGTTCCGTGAAATCTAGAAAGGTTTTTTTATCAGCGTCTGATGAAGGTAGCAAGGATTCATCTGCTAGTGAGATGGCGGAGTCATCCAGCGCGATAGATAATAACACTGTAGTAACATGTCATTCGTCAGGGCCGTTACCTGTCCTTAATCAAGTACTTTTGGCCACGGCTCTGGTTAAAGCCGAGTCATCCAACGGAGAACATCATCTTATTAGGGCATTACTTGATCAAGGCTCCCAAGCCTCATTTGTTACTGATGCAGTAGTTCAAGCCTTAGGTATCAGGAAGATACCAGTGCAGGGTCGTGTATCTGGATTGGAAGGCAACGAAAATGTTTCGGTAAAATACATGGTTCAGTTAAAAATTCATCCCAGGTTTGATTCCAATATAGTAATCACGCTTCAAGCATACGTCATAAAATCCATTACGTCATTTCTTCCAAGTAAGAAGGTAGTTGAATTGGACTGGATAGAGGCAAGTGATATGGTTATGGCTGACCCACAGTATCACATACCTAATCAAATAGATATTTTATTGGGGGCTGATGTGTATAGTCAAGTTATCAAGAGTGGAATCAAACGAGGACGAGAAGGTTCGCCAGTAGCGCAAAATACTGGGGTGTAAGTGGTTTATCAACATCTTTGAACCAAAGCCAACTTCACCTGCACGTGGTGCACCCTGCTGACTGACAAACGAAGCTCTGGCGAAAAGAGAGGTAGGGAGCGTAATTGTAAGCTACCCGACTGGGGAATGTACCTCCACCTCACAGAATACCGCAGCCAAATAACAATTCCCTTGAGGGTTGTTGTGTTCCTGCGAGTGAGTGAGGTCACCAGAAAAAGAGAAAAGAAGGAGATGCTGCGTTGGCAGTGGGGGTGGCGGCGCGCAAGTGATATATTATGTTGCGAGCGTTAATACGGTTACGGTAACCGCTTCATATCAGGCGGGCCGTATGCTTGTCTGCCACCAGACGTAGTATAAAAAAAAAAAAAAAAAAAAAAAAAAATACGTCACTGGGTTGGGTCCTCTCAGGCACTATACCACAAATTCAAAATGGCAACATTGTTGCAATGCATGCCGTCAAGGAAAACGATGATTTCATGAAAGGGTTTTGGGAAATGGAAGCTGATCCCAAGAGTTCATCAAAAATCTTGTCACATGAAGAAGAAGAATGTGAGAGATTTTTTGCACAAACAACGTGCAGGGACTCGCAGGGTCGCTATATAGTGAGGCTTCCATTTCGTTCTCAAATCGAGTTTGAGGATTCAAGGGAAATTGCGAAGAGAAGGCAGAGGTCATTATATACAAGGTTTGGAAAAAACGTGACTTTGAAGGAAGATTATTCAAAGGTAGTTCCTGTAGAAGAGAGGAATAGGAAGGGAACATTTTTCTTCCTCATCACTGTTGTGGGATGAGCAATGGAATAGAAAGGGTCAGGATAAAGAAAAACTTGAAAAAACAAAAACAAACATTCAAGAATATCGTTTATTACGTGTAACCTTTGGAACAGCTTTCATCTCCCTACTTGGCGGTGAAGGCTCTCAACAACTAGCTTCTGATGAATGTGCGCAGTATCCAGGAACATCTGAAAAAATATTAAAGGATTATTATATGGGTGATCTACTCATGGGTTGTCAAACAGTAGATGAAAGGAAAATGATTTATGAGGAAATGAAAATGATATTAAAGAAAAGATTTGAGCTTCAAAAATGGATGTCAAATAGCAATGAGCTCCTAGAAGGTTTAGGAAAAGGTGAAAAAGGAAATAAAGTAGGAGATGTAATATTAGTGAAAGAAAGTGACTTACCTCTTTGCAAATGGCTTCTCGGTCGTGTGGTGACTAAACATCCGGGGTCCGACAACATCACGCGTCTAGTCATTTTGCGAACTAAGAATACACTGATCAGAAGGCCAGTGTCAAAAATTTGTATACTTCCTATAACGGAATAATATTAGCATAAATTTGTTACTTGTTAAGTTTGATTTATATATAATATAGTAATCACGCTTCAAGCATACGTCATAAAATCCATTACGTCATTTCTTCCAAGTAAGAAGGTAGTTGAATTGGACTGGATAGAGGCAAGTGATATGGTTATGGCTGACCCACAGTATCACATACCTAATCAAATAGATATTTTATTGGGGGCTGATGTGTATAGTCAAGTTATCAAGAGTGGAATCAAACGAGGACGAGAAGGTTCGCCAGTAGCGCAAAATACGTCACTGGGTTGGGTCCTCTCAGGCACTATACCACAAATTCAAAATGGCAACATTGTTGCAATGCATGCCGTCAAGGAAAACGATGATTTCATGAAAGGGTTTTGGGAAATGGAAGCTGATCCCAAGAGTTCATCAAAAATCTTGTCACATGAAGAAGAAGAATGTGAGAGATTTTTTGCACAAACAACGTGCAGGGACTCGCAGGGTCGCTATATAGTGAGGCTTCCATTTCGTTCTCAAATCGAGTTTGAGGATTCAAGGGAAATTGCGAAGAGAAGGCAGAGGTCATTATATACAAGGTTTGGAAAAAACGTGACTTTGAAGGAAGATTATTCAAAGGTAGTTCCTGTAGAAGAGAGGAATAGGAAGGGAACATTTTTCTTCCTCATCACTGTTGTGGGATGAGCAATGGAATAGAAAGGGTCAGGATAAAGAAAAACTTGAAAAAACAAAAACAAACATTCAAGAATATCGTTTATTACGTGTAACCTTTGGAACAGCTTTCATCTCCCTACTTGGCGGTGAAGGCTCTCAACAACTAGCTTCTGATGAATGTGCGCAGTATCCAGGAACATCTGAAAAAATATTAAAGGATTATTATATGGGTGATCTACTCATGGGTTGTCAAACAGTAGATGAAAGGAAAATGATTTATGAGGAAATGAAAATGATATTAAAGAAAAGATTTGAGCTTCAAAAATGGATGTCAAATAGCAATGAGCTCCTAGAAGGTTTAGGAAAAGGTGAAAAAGGAAATAAAGTAGGAGATGTAATATTAGTGAAAGAAAGTGACTTACCTCTTTGCAAATGGCTTCTCGGTCGTGTGGTGACTAAACATCCGGGGTCCGACAACATCACGCGTCTAGTCATTTTGCGAACTAAGAATACACTGATCAGAAGGCCAGTGTCAAAAATTTGTATACTTCCTATAACGGAATAATATTAGCATAAATTTGTTACTTGTTAAGTTTGATTTATAACAGTTACCACTTGCCAAGGACCATCAGGTTAAATTTCTTTGGATATTTTGTTAATTTAGCTCATGGTGGGCGGTTTCGACTTTAGTAAAGGACTATATGGTTCATATTGTCCTTGGTGGGCGGTATGTTGAAAGCTTATTTAGTTGTAAAATACATATGCGCTTCTTGTAAGTAAAGATTTTACTTTGTTTATGTTTATAGTTCCAAAAGTGCATAACAGATGGCGCTGTGCAGTTAATATGCGCAATTAAATCGCGCTATTAAGATTTTTTCTGTTTTTATGACCCTGTGCGGTCAAGTGTGTGTCTTCGTCTACTCTTATTGAAGACTAGCTGTGCCTGCGACTTCGTCCGCTTGGTTGTGGGTGAGAATGTGGATGTGAATATCGATGTGGTCACGGATGTGAATATGTATAAAAATTACAACAACGCTTCTCTGTACACGACATTAGATATATTACCGTCGATGATCAAAGCATATAAGTTTCTGGGATCGCTCACGCGCGATAAAGCCACATAAAGCTGACCGTGCGAAAAACAGCTAACCATTAAATCCACACGCGCAGCTTTCTGCGTTTGTCCTTGAGCTTTGTCATGGCAAAGCAATAGGTTTACTGGAAATTGGACCCGTTTGAAAGTAAATGGGCAATTATTGGGTATTAAAGGAATTCGAGGTATGAAAACACTCTCTCCAGCTCCACATCCCGTTAAAGCCTCTGCCTTCATGATATACGGCTGCAAATTATTAACTTTTAAACTGGTATCATTGCATAGTTCTGGGGGACTTAGATTTCTAAGCAGCATTATAGGTACCCCGACTTTTAAATTTATCTTGTGAGCCGGCAATCCTACTAATCCTAGGTAATTTTACCGGATAGTTCGTAGATTCTGCGACTTCCATTACCCTGTTAATGGAAACACACTCTACACTATCCCCCGAAACACAATTTAAAATTTCAGCATTTTTTGCTGCCTTCCTTAATCGCGGAGTTAAAATAACTCTTTCGCATCAGGTCGTGCTTGGCGATGATCAATTTCTGCAAACAGATTTATTACTAAGCCAGTTGATATATTTTTTGAGCCAATTTTGGACACCCATCCTTGTTGGAACCACGACAGGGGTTGCTTAACTTGCGTTAGCGCTACGATCTCTAAGCTTCTCTATCAATGTATTATTTACTTTAACGATGATAACATAATACCTTTATAAAGTTTCAGTCAATTCAATTGAAAAGTTTCAGTCAATTCAACGAATTAGTTATTTTGTACCATTTTATATGTGATTTTTTAGATTGACATAACTTTTTTGTTTATGAACCGATTGAAATGAAACAAACACTAAATGTTAAGTTGAGCAAACCTTAACGCATTAGTGAAAACCGCATTCAAATAGGTTAAGCCGTTTCTGAGATTAGCGTGCACAAACGTACGGACAAACAGACAAACAGACATACAGACAAACAGACAAAAATTCTAAAAATCATTGTTTTGGGTTCTATTGCGTTCATAAAGCACCCCTATATTAGTTTTTCTTAAATATCTTCAATGTACAGACAGCGGCCAGTTACGATTTTATTATATGTATTGATAGATCAATATACGGGTTAATTGGCAGCAAGTATTTTATTCACTCGCATCACCACTCCACTTTGTACTTGGTTGTACACATATAGATGCATATGTAATAAATACCACGAAAAGTTAATTAATACATGTAAATATATAATTTTCTTCCAACTATGCTTTAATTTCATCACAATCACACTAAAAACTCAGTACAAAACGAGTCTTTAATGCTCTAGAGCAATAAAAATGTATGAAATTTCATTATTGCACAGTTTTTTGACGTGACAACGTCTTATAAATTGGTTAGCCGGGTGACACTTCAAGAAACTGGGTCACGTTATGCGCTTACAATGAGAGCGAGTGAAAGGCGCGTGCCTTTCACTCGCTCTCATTGTAGGCGTGTCGTGGACGCGTGTCCCTTCTAAGAGCGAGAGAGACAGACATAAAAAGTGAAAGGCATGCGTCCCTTCCACTCGAAAACATTTTACCACTCAAAGTCGTTGTCACGTAAAACTTTCGCCCGTATACCGACTTTACAGGCAACCAATTTTTTTTAATCGCACCAAAAGGTGCCAATCTCAATGGATTAGCTCTATTCAGCCAGCCGATATCAATACTTTTTTTTTCGTACGTATTATTCGTTTCTATCCTACTTGTTCCAAATTTAAAAAATGATTGCTGCTAACTCTGAGTTAAAAATGAAAGAAATTTAAAAAAGTGATTTGGCGGGAACTTTGTTAATTTTGCTTGACAATATTTTTGGAAACGATAAAAGTGTGATACTATCTGATTTTGAGTGCTTCGGCTTCGAATTAAAATGGAATCATCTAGCGACACATTAACTCCGGAAAACATTCTAAATGAAGCCGACAGTGTTATAGAAATATAAATTTGCCCAACAAAACTCTTAACCTTACGTTTAATAATTGCTCAAACATAACTTTTAATTTCAATAATTAAACTTCTATTTTAACTGTTTGATATGAGTTTCTTTTATCTACTATTCCTATCGGTATTAGTTGAAAGAAAAGCAGATTATGCACCTCGCCATAAGTAATTTATGTTGCCCTCGTGCCTGTTAGATTAGAGCCCTCGCTAACGCTCGGGCTCTAAATCAGGCACTCGGTGCAATAATAAATTACTTTGTGCTCGATGCAATAATCTACTATTAAAAAAATGTTCGTCGGTACGATCAACGGTTAGGGTGTGTAGGGGCGGGCGCACGTTAGGTGTCTAGTAGTGACCGCGGCGTGCGTGTGCGTGTCCGCAGCGCGGTGTGGTGGCGCGCGCCGGGCGGGCGGGCCGTGGCGGCGGGCGGGCGGCTGGCCGCGGGCGGGCGGCTGGCGGCGCGCGGCGCCGAGCTGCGCCTGCGGCCGGCGCTGGCGGCCGACGCCGGCCGCTACGTGTGCGGCGTGGAGCCGCCGCGGGGGCCCGCCGCCACCGCCGACCTCGAGCTGCAAGTGCGAAGTCAGTGCCCCCCCCCACCACCACCACCACCACCCCGCTACACCGTCTCAATTATATTATATCTTAAAGTAAAAAACACGTACCTAAGATTCTGCAAGCGCTTATCACAAAATTATTTTTGGCCCCTCTCTATAAATCTGATGACCTATAGATCGGTAATCATTATTGAGTTTAAATCCCTACACCTCGGAACGAACGTGATTTCGGCCCTGCGCTATTTGTTGGGACGCTCGCGGACCGCGGTCCCGCTTTTTACACCGAGAATAAGAAGTATATTTAGAAATAATTCACAATATCCCCGCACTACAGTACCGAGTTTATTAGTTTCTATTCGTTTCTCTAAATCACCACATGTTGTCTGTTGCTTTAGATCCACCAAAAATTTCACCCTTTATGTTTTCACCCGAGTTGACCGAGGGCAGCTCGGTGCAAGTTCTCTGCGGAGTATCCTCGGGGGACAAGCCCATGTACTTCTCTTGGCTGAAAGACGGAGCGCCCCTGCCGCCCGATCTGCAGGTACGTTCACTTTCTTAGCGACGCTCACTAAACATGTACTTACCAAATAAAATTTAAATTTAAAAAAAAAACATTTTTAAAAACAAGCTTTTATTACTTGTTAATAGGTAGAAAAGTACTAAAAAGTTAAAAATAATTTTAACCATTAAATAAAAGCGTGTTACATTGTGATTGCAAAAGAAAATTATTGAAGGTGTAATATGCTAAATGTTCTTCAATGTTCCATCACAATGTAACACGCTTTTATTAAATGGTTAAAATTATTTTTAACTTTTTAGTTCTTTTCTACCTGTTAAGTAAATACGTCACTGCTACCAAAATGTTTAATAATTATTATCAAAGTTTTATATTTGTTGCTCAATCTTAAATTAACACTTAATCTAAACTTACCCGATTCTTGACGCGGGTTCACCGTATCCAGACGGACTCACGCAGACAGGAATAAGGGTTTAAGGACAGGAATATATATATATAACTAGCTGTGCCCGCGACTTTGTCCGCTTGGTTGTGGGTGAGAATGTGGATGTGAATATCGATGTGGGCACGGATGTGGATATGTATAAAAATTACAACAACGCTTCTCTGTACACGACATTAGATATGTTACCGTCGATGATCAAAGCATATAAGTTTCTGGGATCGCTCACGCGCGATAAAGCCACATAAAGCTGACCGTGCGAAAAACAGCTATCAATTAAATCCACACTCGCAGCTTTCTGCGTTTGTCCTTGAGCTTTGTTAATGGTCATGGCATAGCATAGGTTTACTGGAAATTGGACCCTTTTGAAAGTAAATTATTGGGTATTAAAGGAATTCGAGGTATGAAAACACTCTCTCCAGCTCCAAATCCCGTTAAAGCCTCTGCCTTTATGACATACGGCGGCTAATTATTAACTTTTAACCTGGTATCATTGCAAAGTTCTGGGGGACTTAGATTTCTAAGCAGCATTATAGGTACCCCGACTTTTAAATTTATCTTGTGAGCCGGCAATCCTGGGGCACTAAGGGATTCTAAAAATTCTACCGGATAGTTCGTAGATTCTGCGTCTTCCATTACCCTGTTAATGGAAACACACTCTACACTATCCCCCGAAGTACAATTTAAAATTTCAGCATTTATTGCTGCCACTTAATCAATACGCGGAGTTAAAAAAAACTCTTTCGCATAACCAGAAGTTTTCGTTGCTGGCTATTTGCATTGCGTTTCCATATACAGAGTATTATATTATACTGCAACAGGAGCATTATACCATCCACGGTGTTCTGTTGCAGGACGTCTATCAGCCTTAATGACAACTTTGTAGTCTTTTTTCTTTTTTTTTTTTTTTATACTACGTAGTCGTTATTTTGACCTCGTGGGATAGAGTTAAAACTTCTGATATACAGATTTACTTGATGTAACATAATTTTATAGTTGAGATATAAGGTTTGGAAAAAATCCTAAAGTACCTACCTACATATATTAATTTAATTAACGTCTCTTTAAGAAAATTTAACTGAAGAGTTATTGTATAAATTATATTTTTTTTTCCGTGTTTCTGTAAATCGATAAAACAAATTTTATTTATGGAATCGAATGAAATTAAACAATGTATACATATCAAAATTTAATTATTTTTTGTTTAGTAGCTAAGGCGTGAAAGCGTAACAACCAGGTCGTGTTTGGCGATGGTCAATTTCTGCACACAGATTTATTACTAAGCCACTTGATATATTTTTTGCGCCAATTGTGGGCACCCATCCTATTTGGAACCACGACAAGGATTGCTTAACTTGCGTTAGCGCTACGATCTCTAAGCATCTCTATCATTGTATTATTTACTTTAACGATGATAACATAATACCTTTATAAAGTTTCAGTCAATTCAACTGAAAAGTTTCAGTCAATTCAACGAATTAGTTATTTTGTACCGTTTTATATGTGATTTTTTAGATTGATATAACTTTTTTGTTTATGAACCGATTGAAATGAAACAAAACAAAATGTTAAATTGAGCAAACCTTAACGCATTAGTGAAAACCGCATTCAAATAGGTTAAGCCGTTTCTGAGATTAGCGTGCACAAACGTACGGACAAACAGACAAACAGACATCATTGTTTTGAGTTCTATTGCGTTCATAAAGCACGCCTATATTAGTTTTTCTTAAATATCTTCAATGTACACACAGCGGCCAGTTACGATTATATTATATGTATTGATATTGATAATAATAGGAATACGTTCACCAGTTGCACAGTTCAGTGTTCCAAGAACGCGTCCCGGCGTCAGAGCACAATCTACCAGAACACCAGACTATCCGCGGTCCAGCGCGGTTCCAGAAGTTATAACGCGAACTCCAGGTCGCGAGAATTCCCGTATGTGCTGCGAGGCTTTTCCCGAAGCCGTCACGCAGCAAAGCAACTCGACACAACAACCGTTTTCCAGAACGGACGCCGCGCAGTTATTCCACAATAACACCCGCCATATCCAGTAAGGCCGCGCGTTGCTTTTTTTAACCTTTCGTGTCGAGTCCCGAGTCTACAGACTCGGGACTCGTTTGCTGTACACAGCAAACTACGAGAGACTGCGCGCGCGCGCCACCCGCCGGCGCGCACCGGCGAAACGAGTGTTGCCAATCAACGAACTCGATTATGCCCTAACTAACAATCGATTAGTTTCCTGAGTCGATTTTAAATCCAACACTACCTATTAACAAGTAATAAAAGCTTGTTTTTAAAAATGTTTTTTTTATTTAAATTTTATTTTTACCTTTTTAGTATTTTAATAACTTTACATATCAATTAGAGATGTAATTATTGGTCAGTTGTTTGTAGCATTTCTTATTTCAGTAATACGACCTAACACTCCATTCACAAGTCCCTTGGCAACGTCAACGTTAGACTTCAACATGACTTTAGGGCCAACAAAACACCGAGCGAGTTCCCATGGTTATCTTCCCCCTCCATCATCAGACCCCGGTTACCACCTACCACCAAAGTACTCGTCAAGACAAATCATGCGAGTCCAAACTCGATGTGGTTGCGTCGTTTAATTACCAAGTTCCTATGGCCATCTTCCACCTACACCATCAGATCAGCTCGATATCATGATAATATTGTATTGTCATCCGATTTACATACGCATGCCAAATTTCAGCTTAATCGGTAAGCGGGAAGTGGATTAAATTTAACACGCAAGATTTGATTACAGACAAACATCAGGACAGGTGAAACTAGGGTTTGGGTCCCGGGACGTCTCGGGTCTCGAAGTCCCGGGACTTTTCGTAATTTTAGTTGTCTCGAGTCCCGGGACTTGAGACTCGAGACTCGAGACGAGACAAGATTATCGAAATTCATTTTTATTCTCAAATAATTGAAGGAGCATTGCGCCATCTGTAAGTTTATTGAATAACTACGTGGTCTGCTAAGTAACTACCGGTTCACTAATAGGCCTTTTCATCACAAAAAATTTTTATGCGCATGCGTTAGCAACTTTTTCATACTGTTTTTGGTAAACAACCATACTAAAGTACCCGCTACCCGTATAAATTAAAATATTAATTAAAACCGATTTATTTTTTTGGAAAAAAGTGAAAAAAATGGAATGTTAGGTTAATTGACTTTTTGATTCTGCAATACATTTGAACTTTCATTGGGTGTGTTTAAGATATTTAGCCATTTCCCCTTGTCAACTGTTTGGTCCACTGGCACATTATTCTTAATTGCATGTTTGACTCAGTAAATATCATAAATCTTTTATATATTATATCATATTAAACATTTCCTTTATGATAAAAACTACTAAACATATTCAATTCAGCATTTACATTTGTCTAATTAATAACCTCAAATATAGAGTATAGCCCCAAAATATTAATTTTCAATCAATCAATCAATCAATCAATTTATTTGCAAATGTAGGTAACAATAGATGTAAGAAATACATAATAGCAACCTCTACTACATTTTACCTTTCGGCATGCAAATCTATATTTTAAATAGCTAGATACATTACAACAATGTCATTAATGGAGATATATAGTATTTCCAATATTTATATCACATCAATATTAAGTCATATCAAAATCAATTATTAATTCAAGCATTGCAATGTCAGAGAATAAATTAAATCAGTCAATGAAATTATGTCAATTACAATTAAAATTATTATAAAATGTCAAAGAGATATTCATTTACACTATAATATACCTTTTCCTTAAGTAAGTTGAGGACACTACGTTTGAACTGTATATAATCCAGAGATAGAATTGCTCTTGGTAGGTGATTATACAATTTAGATGCCATAAATATAAAGTTTCGATGAAAATGTGCGGTTCTACAGAGCGGATGAAAAACTTTATCAGGATATCGTCTACTGGTACGTATGGTGTATAAGTTTATATTTTTTTTAACAAATATTACACATTCATATATGTATACACAAGGAACCGTTAATAGTCCTAACTCTTTGAAATGGGATCTACAGCTATCTGTCTGTTTTTGCAACTTACAAATTGCCCTTATGCACCTCTTTTGTGCTATAAACATGACTTCCCTCTCAGTAGAATTTCCCCAAAATACTATTCCATAGCGAATGGAAGTTGATACATACGCATGATAGGCAGTTATTACAGTTGACCTGTCTGCTACTTTACCAAGCATATAAAGGACATATGAAAATTTATAGAGTTTGTTACAAACACTTTCAATATGATATTTCCAACTGAGTTCACTGTCTATGTGAATTCCCAAGAACCTTGTGACTTGTAATTCAGAAATTTTAGAGCCCATATATTCTATATTCAACGGTTGTGAATTTTTTCTCTTCTCGCGAAATCGCATAAAATTAGTTTTCTCTATATTTATTACCAAATTATTAGATTTCAACCAGTCTATGATATTTTCTAAAGATTTATTTATTTCATTTTCCAAACTTGTGTCATCTTTTCCAACAAAAACAACCGTGCTGTCATCAGCATATAATACGACCTGATGATTAACTGTTTTTGGGAAATCGTTTATATATATAATAAATAATAAAGGCCCCAATATGCTACCCTGGGGAACTCCGCATTTAAGTATTCTAGCTTTTGAAGGGTATGTAATTTCAGTTTTAGTCTTCTTACATATCTTTTTTAATTGTGTGATTTGAGTACGATTTTCCAAATATGATTTTAGTAGGCTGAAGACGTTGCCTCTAATACCATAAGTATGCAATTTTTGCAGAAGTATTTCATGATCAACATAGTCAAAAGCCCGTGAGAGATCCATATATAGCGCACAGACAGAGTTTCTAGAATCTAAGTTAGAAAATAAAGTAGTGAGAAATTTGTTAATTGCATCATTTATTGACTTGTCCTTTCTGAATCCCACCTGTTCTTCACAAAATAACTCGTTTCTTTCGAAATAAATACTTAAGCTCTCATGTATGACCCTCTCAAAAACCTTGGCAAACACAGGCATTAGAGCGATCGGTCGATAACACGACATATCTTTACGATCTTTTTTCTTGAAAGTAGGTACTATAATGGTGGTTTTTAATTTATGTGGATAAACACCAGATATGATGCATAAATTGTTAATATGACTTAGTACAGGACTAATTATGTGTGCAACTCGTTTCAAAACTTTAGTGCAAATGCCATCACAACCTGTGCTATTTGTATTTTTTAATGATTGAATAATTCTGTATATGTCATAAGGAGTGGTTGGATTCATAAAAATTGAATTTCTAACTGATGTCATAGATATTTTTTTTTTTACTTTTTTACTTTGTGGATTTTGTGGTTTGACTTGATCAATAAAAAAAATATTAAATGCTTCCGCTATTTCACTGGGATTGGTCAGAGTAGTACTATCAATCTTTATACCTTCTATTTGTTCTTTAGGAGCATTGTTCTTCCTTTGATTAATTATGTTCCACGCAGCCTTAGACTTATTTGGTGCTGATTTTATATAGTAATTATTTTGGGATTTTTGCGTTAATGAAATTATTTTATTTAACTGTTTAGAGTATGACTTGAATTTATTTTTATTTTCTTGGTTGCTTTTTTTCCTATATTGCCATAACAACTGTCTTTTGCGTTTACAACACATTTTTATACCTCTTGAAACCCACCGGTGTTTTTTAAGAGCACTTATTTTTATGCGGCATAATGGAAAGCATAGATAATAAAGTAATGTAAACATGTCATAGAATGCATTGAATGCATTATTTGCATCATCAGATTCATAGACATCAGCAAAGTGAAGACTTTTCAAATAAGAGGAAATTTTTTTAATATTCTCCTCACTATAATCTCGTTTAAAAATGTACCAGTATTGATAACAACATTGTTTCTGTACAGGACATACTAACAATTGTGCGGTATGGTCAGATAGTGCAAGTTCAATGACTTCACCAACAGAGCCTTTTATATTGTGGATAATATTATCTATGCAGGTTTGGCTTTGGATCCGAGTAGGTTCATTGATAGATATACTAAGATTATGACTAGCTATTATTTCAATAAACTTATTGGTTACATTATTCTTTACTAACACATTTATATTGAAGTCACCGCATATTATTAACTTCTTCTTTTTCAAGGAATAATCAACAAAAATATTTTCAAAATTCTTAAGGAATATATCAATGTCTTCAGAAAATTTTCTTGGTGGTCTATAAATACAAACCACAATAATATCATAATCAATTAACTCAACCGCGCAACATTCAATTACCTTAGCTACGTTATATTTTGAAATAGCATTTATAACTTTAAATCTATGGTCATTGCGAACTAATATACATGATCCACCATGTCTCTGCATCCGTGTGGATGTAGTACCGAGAACATAATTTGGAATATTTAGTAACTCCGTATCTTCTGTTTTCATATTATGTTCTGTAATACAAAGCACATCCACCAAATTTCCGTCATTGCTAAGGTCCTCAAGGTTTGCTATAAGTAAGTCAGTTTTGTTTATAAGCCCGTTTACATTTTGGTGTAATATAGCAAGGTGGTTATGAACGAAATAAGTTATTATTTGTATTGGCATTACCAACATTATCAGCTATTGCTACGTCATTGAGTGTGTTGTTATTACTATTACCGGTACATTGTCCTACATTATTTTTATCCAAGTCATTATTAAATAAATAATCACTAGTGTCTGTCTGGGTACTCCTGTTAATATACATAGGAACATTCAAACATACACCAGTTACATTATATTGTTTAAAGTTATTGTAGGAGTCAATTTTTAATTTATAATCAAGCCGTAGAATTTCTCGGAGAAGGGATTGGCAAAGATTTATAGCAAAGAAATTACGACCAGGCAGACAGCTGCAGTAGCCCATATCAAGATAAGTTACGTTATTATACTCATTACAAATAAATCTTAGTTCATAGTTCAACTTCATCTCGTTAAGTCGTGTATTGAATGGTAATTTCGTTTATAAGTTTTAAGCTAGTAAACAACTGTTGATGCCCAACTACTCAAACAGCTCACTTTTAATGGTATTCGTTTAATAACTTTAAGTAAACATTTAATTTTCTGTATAATAAATGTTGATTTTTTACAAAGAATTGGCTTTTTTTAATAGGTACAATTTTAAACAAAACTACTACTTAATTACAATTTTACGAAAGCCCCACTATAAAAAACTAAAAGTCTCGAAGTCCCGGGAATTCCCGGGACTTTGACTGTAGGCTGTCTCGTGTCCCGGGACTTTGAACTTGTCGGGAATTCCCAAACCCTAGGTGAAACTGAATAAAAGCTTGTAAAAAACAGAGTTGTTCGATGAGGCGGTCGTTGCAGATCGAGGAGAAGAGCCTGAACGAGTTCTCGCTGCTGATGTTCTCGGGGCTGGCGGCGCGGCACAGCGGCCGCTACACGTGCCGCGTGGCCAACCACGCCGCCGCCGCCAACTACAGCGCGGAGCTCAGCGTCAAGGGTCGGTCCAATAACTCGTAAAGTGCAGCTACATCGCGATACTAATTATTAATGATACGCTTAATTTATACATTCATTTATTCCGTTAAGTTTTCCGATAAAGATTTTTTATTATTAATCGTCAATTATCGTTTTTTATCAACAGTTGCACCGACATGGCTCGTTGAACCGCTAGACACCGCAGTGCTAGTCGATGCACCTCTGAAAATCGATTGCGTCGCCAAAGGATATCCTATACCGACCGTCACGTGGTACAGGCTAATCGGTGAGTAAATTTAGGATCAAATCTCAATCGTAACGATCATCATCACCATCGTCGGTCTGTATCTGTCCACCGCTGGACATACGCCATCCCTAATGCTTTACCATAAGCGATCCTCCGCTTTCCGCATCTAGCGGCAGTAACTAAATAAAAAACGTATAAAAGTAATTATTCGTATACAGGCTCGAGCGCTGGGGCTGACCCCGAGGGCACGGAGGGCGCGGAGCAGTGGGAGGCGGTGGAGGGCGCGCGCGGGGCGGGCGGGCTGCGCGCGGAGAACGGGTCGCTGTGGGCGGCGGGCGCGCGGCGGGCGCACGCCGGCCTGTACCGCTGCCGCGCCGACAACGGCGTGGGCGCCGCGCTGCTGCGGCTCGTCAACGTCTCCGTGCACGGTGCGCCGCGCTCCTACCTCTCGTCCTTAGTGCCGCTGCGACCTGACGACTGGACTATTTCTTCGTATTCAATATAATGTGCTTTCACTAAAATTGACCTACACTTACACTAGAAAACTTCTCCGACAGCCGACTGTAGTATCTCTGTCGCCGCTTCTCTTCCTCGTTTAAGTCGGTGTGTCAAAAATGCACGTTTTACTTCCATCGCGGTCTAAGTTCATCGGATAAGACGCCCCTCGTGATACCCCGGGGAAACGGGTCCGATTTGCATTGATTTTTATAATAAAAAATTTGTGATGCTAATTATATATAATACAAAATTAATAGAACGATTACGAAGTAATAAAACGATTACGTAGTTTAGACGATAATACGAACGTCGCGATGCGTATTCGCGGCAATATACATACACACACGTACACAACCTCCCACCGTTTGAAGTCTGTTAAAAGGTACTTCCGGTATAAGGTACATAATCACACAAATCACACATCGAGTTTGCTTGTACGGTATGACACCCCTATTATAAGTGTCACATAAATAGAATAGAAAATATTCAGAAGAAATTTCTTAAATCTCTCGATTACAGAACTGGTAATTATTATTCGGACTGTGAAATCTCCGCCAAAAGACACAATATGTTGTCTCTTGAACAGAGGCGCAACTATTTTGATACCATATATTTATTTAAATTATTGAATAACTTCGTCGATGCCCCTGCATTACTACATAATATTTCGTTTCGAGTACCTCGCGGGTGTGAGCGTAACTACACAAGGAAATGTTTGTTCCATGTTGCAATGAGTAGAACCCGTTATGCAGAAAATGATTTTATTAAGCGTGCATGCAAATATTACAATTGTAACGCGTGAATTTTTTATTGTGGCACTAATTTCAGGCTTAAATACATATTACATTGTTTTAGGAATGTGTAAACATTTCTTGTTTACGAAGAGAGATGTTGACTTTTCGTTTGACAGTCTGCTGTTCCGACAGCTGATCTAATTTTGGCTTTTGCAGGATTGCGGACCCTGGAAGCCCGTACTTGTTGATAGTCGGCTCGAAAGTTTTGTTTCTCATTCGTAGATTTAGATATTCGTTAATCATTTTTTTTAAGGGATATTGGAGTTGCTGAGAGGAATTGACGCGCGAGTTGGATTTTCCCTTGAAAGGAAACCATTTGGGAGACTTTCGTTTACGAATGGAATGGTCTTGTACAATTGTTCTAATCTTAATTTTAAAGTAGTTTTGATTTTTCTAATCGTGTTTGTTAGCTGTCGTGTTTTGTGATGGAAGGCAAGAAGCCTGGAGAGTTCCATTCGTGAATGGAGTGCGGATTCGGCTTCCGAATTCAAGTTGTGATGGTCGCTTCTGTTAGTTTCAGTAATATGTGATTTGTTGAAGGTGGTTGCCAAGTTTACGAAAAGACGCGTTGGCGTTGACACTAGACTAACGTATTGTCGGTGGCGGAAGCGTGCAATAGATTTATTGAAATTCTAAAAAAAATAATTTTGTTATTGTTAAAAGGAGGTATCTTTAATGTTCTGGAAGATTCCATATACATTGTGGAGTGGGGATTGGTGGCAATGACAAAACGGGTCCGCGCGCTCGGGGCGGCCTTTTTCTGCCGTTGAGAGCACCCTAGTAGAAGTCATCAGACCCGCTGAACGTCGACAGGACACGTCGAAGACTGTGATTCCGGGCACCCGAATTGGACGTCAGCCCGAAGCGCCTGACGAATCAGCCCGCCCGGGACGGTCCACATAACCTCGTTCGATAGAACCGTGGACTACGTCACTCCGGGTTCGACGTGCATATCCTGTCGCGTTCCCCTTGACGGTGCTCCTCGCGCAACCTGCAGCGCGGGCATCAACGCGCTTTCTGCGGCGCCATTCGGCCGCGCTATTCCCCAGGCCGTGGATCGAACCTCCAGTCGGGAGGTTTTTTAATATACCCTCTTCTTCTTCCTCTTCACTCCGGTCGTGAGACTGACTGCGCAGTGGTGACGTGGCACGCAGTCCGAGCCACTCCGACACTCGGGTCAGCTTGATACAGCGGCCTCAAGACCGTATCGCTTGAGTACAGCTAAGTGGTGTTACCGATCGAGCAATTTATGTGGACTTTTGCCGTAATAGTGAATTTCTGTACCACACCATTTATATTATGATCGCAATAAGAATGTAGGCTTTCTGACTCATCGCCCTGAGAAACTAAATTGTAACTTGCTCTGCCGCTGCTTATAATTACTGTATTTTTGACCTGGCATAAACAGGTCTGGCGCCCATTAGATATTTTGTTAACTGAATATTGTAAAATTAGCTTTTAATATATATGAAATGTGAATTTGTATGTGGGAGACAATAGAGATGTTTTGAACCATAGGAATAAACTCTGTCTGGCGATTTGTAACTTTCATTTACTTCCCACCCTCAGAATTGTGTACTAAACTTATACTGAGAGAGCGCTTACCATAAGCGGGTCTCTTACCTTACTGTTACTTATACTTCAAATTTCAGGTTTCAGTACTATTACATTACTTCACTCTCTCTACCTTTATTTTCATTCTACTCTTCAATCTACCTACTTACTTTTCCTTTTCAACCAACTTAAAATTATAAACATTACAGTGGCGCCCAACGTGGGGCCAAATTCCCCATATTTAATAGTTAACCCAGCGGATTTCAATCTATCCAGGACTTTGGATAATAGGTCCAGATGGCCCTGAAAAGAGTCATGGACTACCACTATGTCATCCAAGTACACAAAGACTTGATTATCAAATTCCGGACCAAATAATGTGTCCATAAGCCTCTGTTGAGTTGCTGGGGCCCCTGTGAGACCAAAGCACATCCTCAAAAAGTGAAAAAGACCCCTGCCGGGAACCGTGAACGCGGTTTTTTCTTTCGAATCTTCGGAAAGGGAAATCTGCCAAAATGCTGAACTGAGATCTATAGAAGAAAGATACTTAGCATCTTTAAGTCTGTCTAATATATGGGTAATGAATGGTAACGGATATGCATCATGCTTCGATACTGAGTTTAACTTCCTACTGTCTAAGCAAAAACGCCATTCCCCATTTGCCTTTGGTGTCATTAAAGTAGGGTTGTTCCATGCACTATGACTTGGCTCTACTACTCCCATCTCTAACATTTTGTCTAACTCATTATGTAACTGTTTCAGTTTCTCCGGTGACATGGGATAATATCTTTGTTTAATTGGTTTTGTATCCCCAGTGTCAATGTGATGTGTAATTAAATCTGTTTTCCCTAACCCTACTCTTTCGAATGAAATATCCTCAAATTTCCTAATGATTAGCTCTGCTCGCTGACGTTGATCCGTCGTTAAAGTGTCATAAGACTGTAAGCAGTTAACTCCTGCTACAGCAAAAGTACCGTCCACTGCTTCGATTGGCAAGGAGCGGAGTATTTCTGGTGCTAAATTAAAAGATTTCCAAAAATCCCATCCAAAAATAACCGAAGTTTTAACCTCCGGAATAACATAAAACTTAATCAACTTCACTGTGTCCAAAAGGACTACTGGAAGTAAAACAAATCCATCAACTTGTGATGAAGTGCCATTCGCAGTTTCTATTCTAAAATCTTCGAAAACGGGACTAATCTCCACCCCCATGTCGAGAAATACGTTAACTGTATCTTGTCCTAAAATTGAAATACTAGACCCAGAATCCAACAAACCCCGAAGAATCCTACCATAAATATGCACATTCAAAAATGGGCGCGAACTAAAGTCTGAATCGCGGACTGATAACTTTGTGAGGGGGTTATACTGGGGATGAAGAGTTAATATTTAATTTTAATATTATATTTTGTTAGGGGTGCATAACTAAATGCACATGTGTTAGTATGTTGTAACCTATTTATCGTCTTACAAGCGAATTTTATATTTACCATAACGTTAGCAGTCGAGTTACTTCGACTCCTTTTAATTGAGTCATCTTAGTGATGAAGCAATTATTTTTAGGGGACGTTAGGAAAACGTTTCTATTTTTCTTTTTGGTTCCTTGAGAGACTAACCTAGCTTGAGTTGTCATTGGGTAGGCCGGTGTTTATAGGGTTGTCTACTTTGTTTCAAAGACAATTCTTTCTTTTATGTTTTTACCTGTCTATCGGCAACTCCTAGGACTCATTGATCCATAGGGGTATTAGTGGTGCCCTTTTCATCACTTTGTGCGGGTGGTTTAGATTCAACAAACCAATTACCCGGACGTGTAGAGATTAATTATGGTTAGGAAAAGATTGGTCCTGGTTGTTGGAATATTTTAGGAATGATCACTGGAAGAATTAGGCAAACAAGTCAGTACAAAGGACTTGCACTGACTTGATTTTTTTATATTTTGAGTTTAAATTATTTTAGGTGGAGGGAAGCTTACCATCAGGTGGATTTGGTAGACTGAGCGAGGAAAGTTAAAAGACATGTATATTTATTATTTATATGTTCAGTATATATTAAAATACCAATATTTATTTATTTACATTGAAAAATATTTTATTTATTTTAATTGTCATGATTGCAATAGTACAAGCGGTGCAGGCTACTTATAAAATAAAGCCATAAGCCTTAGTATACAGACTTTAACCTTGTTCATGAATAACTTTAACTCAAGCGAGTGAGTCCTTGTAATTTTTAAACAATGACTCAGGTTATTCCTTCATACTTAATGTGCATCTATATCAGAGCGGTGTCATAACTCATTAAATAAGCCTTAATATTTAGGATACTAGATGAACATTAACTACATTTACAACTTTTTTTGGGGTTTTCACTCATAACTTATTGGTTAATAAGGGGAAGCTTTTAGACTACGAGTTATCTCTAAAATTGAATAGAGTAACTCAATACATCTTAAGTGGGTAAATTATCTAATAAGGAGTTAACATATTTTATAATTTATTCCCATATATACAAACTTATTTAGGTCATTTTAATATTTATGGATGCAGGTATGCTGGTGATTAGAGGTAAGAATGATAGAGAGACAGTGTGATTGATTGATTTGATTAAGAGAAAGTATGAAAAGGAAGTTTGTAGTTGTTGTGGATTGGGTAGCGAGTCAGTGTATACTATTTTTTTCTTCAGGGGTCTACTTTAAACACTTTAATTTTATTTTCCTGATTTCTCTAACCATGACACAGACCATGTAGGATAGGAGTATGAATTTGGTTCGAGATTATATTATAGTATTATAAAGTATTTATTTCAGACAACAATAGCCCAGTTACTTAGTTTACTTATATTCATCCCATGTCATATATCATATCCGACCTACCTATCTTTCTACCAAATCGTCGCATAGGTTTAGTTTTTTTTTATAATATTCGTAAAGGCAGAGTATTGTTCATTGGTTTTTTCGTTTCATGGATGGCAGTATTGTTTCAGGAGTATACTGCTGGGGACAGCAGGAAATTTGCGGGAGCAAATTTTTCCTGGCTTGGGGGATATTGTAACGCGTGAATTTTTTATTGTGGCACTAATTTCAGGCTTAAATACATATTACATTGTTTTAGGAATGTGTAAACATTTCTTGTTTACGAAGAGAGATGTTGACTTTTCGTTTGACAGTCTGCTGTTCCGACAGCTGATCTAATTTTGGCTTTTGCAGGATTGCGGACCCTGGAAGCCCGTACTTGTTGATAGTCGGCTCGAAAGTTTTGTTTCTCATTCGTAGATTTAGATATTCGTTAATCATTTTTTTTAAGGGATATTGGAGTTGCTGAGAGGAATTGACGCGCGAGTTGGATTTTCCCTTGAAAGGAAACCATTTGGGAGACTTTCGTTTACGAATGGAATGGTCTTGTACAATTGTTCTAATCTTAATTTTAAAGTAGTTTTGATTTTTCTAATCGTGTTTGTTAGCTGTCGTGTTTTGTGATGGAAGGCAAGAAGCCTGGAGAGTTCCATTCGTGAATGGAGTGCGGATTCGGCTTCCGAATTCAAGTTGTGATGGTCGCTTCTGTTAGTTTCAGTAATATGTGATTTGTTGAAGGTGGTTGCCAAGTTTACGAAAAGACGCGTTGGCGTTGACACTAGACTAACGTATTGTCGGTGGCGGAAGCGTGCAATAGATTTATTGAAATTCTAAAAAAAATAATTTTGTTATTGTTAAAAGGAGGTATCTTTAATGTTCTGGAAGATTCCATATACATTGTGGAGTGGGGATTGGTGGCAATGACAAAACGGGTCCGCGCGCTCGGGGCGGCCTTTTTCTGCCGTTGAGAGCACCCTAGTAGAAGTCATCAGACCCGCTGAACGTCGACAGGACACGTCGAAGACTGTGATTCCGGGCACCCGAATTGGACGTCAGCCCGAAGCGCCTGACGAATCAGCCCGCCCGGGACGGTCCACATAACCTCGTTCGATAGAACCGTGGACTACGTCACTCCGGGTTCGACGTGCATATCCTGTCGCGTTCCCCTTGACGGTGCTCCTCGCGCAACCTGCAGCGCGGGCATCAACGCGCTTTCTGCGGCGCCATTCGGCCGCGCTATTCCCCAGGCCGTGGATCGAACCTCCAGTCGGGAGGTTTTTTAATATACCCTCTTCTTCTTCCTCTTCACTCCGGTCGTGAGACTGACTGCGCAGTGGTGACGTGGCACGCAGTCCGAGCCACTCCGACACTCGGGTCAGCTTGATACAGCGGCCTCAAGACCGTATCGCTTGAGTACAGCTAAGTGGTGTTACCGATCGAGCAATTTATGTGGACTTTTGCCGTAATAGTGAATTTCTGTACCACACCATTTATATTATGATCGCAATAAGAATGTAGGCTTTCTGACTCATCGCCCTGAGAAACTAAATTGTAACTTGCTCTGCCGCTGCTTATAATTACTGTATTTTTGACCTGGCATAAACAGGTCTGGCGCCCATTAGATATTTTGTTAACTGAATATTGTAAAATTAGCTTTTAATATATATGAAATGTGAATTTGTATGTGGGAGACAATAGAGATGTTTTGAACCATAGGAATAAACTCTGTCTGGCGATTTGTAACTTTCATTTACTTCCCACCCTCAGAATTGTGTACTAAACTTATACTGAGAGAGCGCTTACCATAAGCGGGTCTCTTACCTTACTGTTACTTATACTTCAAATTTCAGGTTTCAGTACTATTACATTACTTCACTCTCTCTACCTTTATTTTCATTCTACTCTTCAATCTACCTACTTACTTTTCCTTTTCAACCAACTTAAAATTATAAACATTACACAATGAGCACATGTCTGATGTTGATTTATATAAGAATTACATATTGACGTTTTTTAAAGCTAATGTACTCACTAAAAGTTCTCACCTAAATTTTTTTTTATATGAACACATTTTGTATATTTTAAAGCAATTATTTAAAATTGTAACCGGTTGGAAAGCGTCGTTGTTCCTCAACGTAGTATATCCTGAAAATATAGGAAGACAAAGATCTGTAAGATAAACTATATATATAAAAGTACTCATATGACCGTTCGTTTCCATTGAATGAGTAAATAAGTAAGCGGGCGCGTCCCCTCAGCGCCGGCGCGGGCGCTGGCGCGCGCGGCCAACGTGTCGGCGGCGGCGGGCCGCGGCGCCGAGCTGGCGTGCGGCGCGCGCGGCGACCGCCCGCTGGCCGTGCGCTGGACGCGCGCCGGGCGGCCGCTGCCGGCCGACTCCTACCGGTGGGCGCTGGCCGAGGCCGCCACGGCCGACGGGCTGCAGTCCACGCTGCGGCTGCACGCGGCGCGCGCCGAGGACGCCGGCGAGTACCGCTGCCACGCGCACAACCGCTTCGGCGGCAGCGACCTGCCGCTCTACCTGCACGTCGAAGGTGCGCCGCGTTTTAATTTCCGCCGTTTGTGACGCCACTCGGTACTCACGACGAGCCCCGCGGTGTCGCAGAGCCCCCGCCGGCGCCGGGGCGGCCGGCGCTGCGCGGGCTGGGCGCGCGCTGGGTGCGCGTGCGCTGGCGCGCGGCGCGCGGCGCTCGACGGTACTCGGCGGC
The DNA here is from genome assembly GCA_937001555.2 of Hypsopygia costalis. Lineage (NCBI taxonomy): Eukaryota > Metazoa > Arthropoda > Insecta > Lepidoptera > Pyralidae > Hypsopygia > Hypsopygia costalis. The sequence continues at coordinate 34,111,106 of OW443325.2, forward strand.
GCTGGCCGCGCTGCCCGCGGGGCTCGCCGCGCCGATCACCCTCAACCTCACCGTGGAGACCGACCCGGACGCCAGGTGATCGCCCTTTACGTCGCTTTTTATAACGGACTTATATGTATTTCACGCATTATAAACGATTTCTATCCATATATCCCACCGCCTCCCGTGACTCCTCCGACCTCGCGGTCATATGAGCCGAATCGCGAGAGATGCGCGCAGCACCGTTGCTCTAAACATTTTTATTACATTACATCCGGGTCCCTTCTTGACCCTCTCCCCCTTCTGGGGCGGCGACGATCACAGCTACGTGCTTAGGCTCTGCTACCCCGCAGTGGAGGAGCATGCTCTAATTCCTTCAATTTAGAGGTGATCCATATCCCCAATGTTTGGCCACGTGACGTTAGGAATTAAAATATAAATAGTGAATAGTTTCTCTCTCGCGTAACTTAAAACTTACTGTTCACCGCAAGAGCCCTCTGGTGATAGCTAAATGAAGCTACCAAGTATCGAACCGAAGTTGTATATTAATATCAAAATTCACCAGCATATTTTAACAAAAACCAAACCATAACCAGATTTACTTTGGCAACAACGCCATCTAGTAACAAGATGCTAAACTACATACTACATAATAATCCTAGATCTTACATAACTATTTAAGATTGTAATGCAATGCAACCATAGCGCGATTTACGTTAACAACAGCGCCATCTATTATCCATTAATAAAGTAGTAACTTTTACACCGTTGTACATTCCGCCCACCAAGAACCAATTTTATGAAATTAGTTCTTAAACCAACCGCCCACCATCAAAGGTCCCAGTAACAACAGTGGACTGTAAATGATAATGACCCTGATGGTGCTAAAACAAAATAAAATTTACTTCTTGTAAGTTTAACAATCAATGAATAATAAAAATACAAATAATTTTAATTAAGGACCTACATAATCATCTTATGAATAGTAACAAAGTTTATTCCGTGACAGGCAACACACAAATTTTAGAAACAGGACGTTTTTTAGTTCCATTCTTAGTACGAATCGAGACAACGCGAGTGATTTTGTCCATACCTGAATGTTTATGAACGATTCTCCCATACACCGAATGTGCCGGTGGTAGGTACTCTTCCTTTATTAATACTATGTCACCCTCTGTCGGTTCTGCAGTAGTATGCATCCATTTATAACACTGCAAGAATCTGGACGAATACTCACAAGACCATCGACTTGGGTGGTCATTGAGCCAAGCAAGTACAACCGTGGAGTCTGTCCAATCATGTATATTTGTTCTAGGAACATTCATTACATCTGATTTTTCGACTAACAGCTTAGCCAACAGTCCTGCTCCACAAAGTTCCAATCGTAGAATCGACACCTGCTTAAGAGGGGCTACTTTAGTTTTAGATGTTAATAATTTAACATTAATAATGCCATCTCTACCAATCACCCGAATATATACCACCGCTGCATAAGTCAGTTTTGATGCGTCGCAAAAACCGTGCAAATCTATACTTCTGTCGTCTTTCGTAGTGTTGATCCAACGGGGTAAGCGTACTTTGCCCAAGAGAGGTAAGTCATTTCTATAAGTTTGCCATTCTTTTAAAATTGCTTTAGGCGCTTCATCCCACCCTATGCCTGCAACCCAAAGCTTTTGAATCAACATTTTAGCTTTTATTATACAGGGTGAGACCCAAGCAAGAGGGTCAAATAATCTTGCAATCTCAGAAATAATCATTCTTTTTGTTACAGGTCTATCGGGCGTCTTCAGCGAAACCGCGTACTGAAACTCGTCAGCGCTTCTGTCCCAGGTAAGTCCTAGTAACTTTATTATTGAATCTGATTTTATATTTATTCCACGCTTTCCGTATCTTTCTTCATCTTCGGTTTTTTTATTAAGTAATTCCACATTATTGTTGGACCATTTTTGTAATTTAAAACCTCCTTTATCGAGAAGCATATTCATTTCCTCGAAAGTTCTTATCCCTTGTACAGTCAGTCAAATCATCCATGTAACAGTCTTCGAGTATTTTTGCCGATGATTCTTTAAATTCTGATCCTTCGTCATAGGCTAATTGATGTAACGATTTTACAGCTAAGTAAGGTGCCGATGCGGTCCCAAAAGTTACTCTTAACAATCTTAACAATCGGTACTGCTTTATAGCTTCATCCCTATTAGCCCTCCACAGAATTCGCTGAAAGTCTGTATCCAATTTGTGAACCTTAACCTGTCTATACATTTTAACTATGTCCGCAATTAGACAGTTAGGATGTGTCCTCCAACGCATTGTTAAGTGTCGTAAATCTTGTTGCAATTTTGGACCAATCATCATCATATCATTTAATGAAACATTGTTTTTTCCCTTACAGGATGCATCCACTACCACTCTCAATTTAGTGGTTTCCTTATCTTCCCGTTGCACTGGGTGATGAGGAAAATAAATTGCCTTAGGATCATTACTTTCACTTACAGAAACCTCCTCCATATGGCCCGATGTTAAGTATTCCATAATTACTTCATAGTATTTCTGTTTACTATCAAAATTTTTATCTAATCTATGCTCTAATGATTTTAACCTTTTTTCAGCAATTTCAAGCGAACTGGTGACTTCTGGACAATCAACGCGAAAAGGCAACTTTACAATATAACGATCTTCTGCATCACGAGTTGTAGTTTCTTTAAAAAATCCCTCACACTTTTTTTCATCCTCTGTTAATATTTTAACCTGGTTAATATTAGATTCAATTTTCCAAAATTTCGTCAATGCTTCCTTTTCGTCCACGGATAAGTGAAGTACGAAAATATTAGAGGATACATGCTCAGCTGCGTCTACTACTCCTGATATGATCCATCCCAGAGACGTACGTTGCGCTACACATCCTTTTTTATTATTTTTTATACCTGTTTGTAACACTTTTGCATATATATCTGCACCAAGCAGTAAGTCAATTTTACTCGGTAAATAATATTGTTGATCGGCCAATTGTATTTCTGTTGTGTCCAACCAGTCCAATCGAGTTATTTTTCGCGATGGTAAAAGAGAAGTGACCGATTTTAAAACGTACGCTTTGACTTCAAATTGTATATTAGGATCTATTGATGACTGAATATTCATATTTACTGTTGCTTTAGCAGTTATATTTTTACCTCCACCTAACCCAGAAATTACTCCTTTTATTGCTTTCTGTTTTAGACCAAATTGTTGCACCGTAGCTTCAGTCACGAAAGAAGCCTGCGAGCCTTGATCTAATAACGCGCGCAGGGTATACCGATTTCCATTTTTAGATCTAGCCTTAACTAAAGCAGTTGCCAATAACACGTGATGACCATTTTGTTTCGATGAAAAATGACTAATTATTGGCTCTTCATTTAATTCACTTGATTTGCTGTCTTCTACATCTGAAGATTCCCCTTCGTCTTGAGCTACATTTGCATTCATATTTTCCGGGCTGCTTGACTGAGCCGATCCTTCCGGATGTAGAAGAGTATGGTGACGTCGATGACAGATCCTGCATGTCGATGCACTAGTGCAAAATCGAGCGGAGTGACTAGGTCCGAGACAATTGAAGCATAATCCATTAGTCTGAACAAAATCACGTCTACTTGCAGAATCTCGTTTAGCAAATTGTTTGCAAAACCCTAGACGATGCTCATCAGAACACAACGGACATCCGATTTTATTCGCAAGCAATGTTCTTTGTTTTTGGGGATTATTGAAAGCTCTATTCACATTTTTCGGTTCTATAAATTCTAAAGCCCTATAACGAGCTGTCAAAAAATCTCTAAATTGTGCAAACGTGGGCAAGCTATCACACGATATATTACTGGTTACCGTTAGCTCCCATTGTTTCCTAGTTTCCGGATCTAGCTTTAAGGATATGATATGAATGACAATTATATCCCACGATGAAATGTCTATACCAATATCGGATAAAGCTTCCAAACACTCAGTGGTGGTATCCATCAATTCCTTCAAATATACTGCTGACTCAATAGTTGCATTCCTTTGGCTTACCATTCTTTTCAATATACAGTGAGATAAATATTTTTTATTATTGTAACGTTCTTCCAATAACTGCCAAGAACGCATGTAATTTTCTGCTGAAATTGGAATATGACGGAGAAGTTGTTCGGCTTCTCCTGCCAAATAACCTTTTAAATAGTGGAGTTTTTGAATATCATCTATGGGAGAGTTATGAATTAAAGACTTAAATAAATTTCTGAATGATATCCACTCTGTGTATGTGCCTGAAAATTTCGGAATAGAAATTTTAGGCAACTTAACTGAGTTTGTTTTAGTAGTTGCGTTACAACCAGATTCATCCACTTTACTGGATGGTGAACTTTGAACACCAACACCGAATGTACCCAGTATAACTTTTAATTGACATTTATACTCAATGTACACTTCCTCCGTAGTATCATAAACATCTTTCTTTATATAATTAGATTCATTTAATTTTATAATATCGCTTGTTTTCATTAACTCCTTGTGTCCAGCCAAAAACTCGATCCACAATTTTTCCAGTGATTCTAATTTACTTTCAACATATTCTTTTGTTATTCTATCTTTCGGTGATTTTTTAAAATTACCCTTAGCTTTATTTATTCTAGCTGACAAGTCTTCTTGAAATACTATTAAGGAATTCATTGTAACTCTTATTATGAACAATTAATAAACTAAATAATGGAATCAACAAACATTAACCCAATACTTATACAATCAACAAGTTATATAATCGAAAATTTTACAAGTGTTTTGGCCATATAAAATTTCAAACTAAATTTGGGCATGGATTCCCCGTTCCGTCGTTTTTCTTAAAACTATTCTAAGTTAATGTAATACAAAATTATTCTAAGTTATAATTCTACTATCGTAAAAGTTTTTTAAGCGTTAGATTTAAGATTCAAATTTGCTTGATATTAGTTTCTTTCTTCGTAAGATCCTGGCATAATAAAAGGAAAGTACTCACAGTTACACTCTTCACAAACACAACACTGAATTTTTCTTCGTAATCGGGTAACCTCCCACTCCGACTTCCAATGGCTCCTCTCCTCCTCACGACCTCCACTAGTGGTCTCGTCGTGTGCAGACTTGGCGTGCTTCACCTGCTGAAGCGTGCTTTGCCTGTTGCTGTCGCTGCGGCCGTACCTTTGTGCAGCGATCCACTGCAGTACGGAGGGGTGTGATCGACTATGACCGATCACCGTACTAAAATCCCGATCCGGCTCCGATGGACCAAATGTTCACCGCAAGAGCCCTCTGGTGATAGCTAAATGAAGCTACCAAGTATCGAACCGAAGTTGTATATTAATATCAAAATTCACCAGCATATTTTAACAAAAACCAAACCATAACCAGATTTACTTTGGCAACAACGCCATCTAGTAACAAGATGCTAAACTACATACTACATAATAATCCTAGATCTTACATAACTATTTAAGATTGTAATAATGCAACCATAGCGCGATTTACGTTAACAACAGCGCCATCTATTATCCATTAATAAAGTAGTAACTTTTACACCGTTGCACTATGGTTCGAATAGACAAGCTAGCTAGACAAAAACGACCCTTAAATTTCTAGTAATTACTTATTAAGATGAACTCATTAGATATATACATTAAGGAATACACCTAAGAATTTTCGTTACTTTCGTCAATAGGAGCGTCATTGAGGTAAGTATACAAAATGTTGATAATTCAATGTGCATTCATTTGCAATTTTGCGCCATAATTGAAAGCATTATTTACGTTACTAAAAGAAGTTTGTGATAGTGTTTTTATGATGGATTGTGTACATAAAGGTATGTAGTTTTGTTTAAGTTAGTTTTTATCACAGGAACTTTATTCGATAATTAAAAAAAAATAAATGTTTAGATAAAAGTGATGTTTTTTAACCGTCTTTTTTAGTTCAATGGACAAATAATTACATGTCCACTCATGTCCACTCCGTAAAATCTATCATATATGATTCTCTAAGTATCTATGTACTTATTGGTAAAAAAAATTATTGCGAATTATTTGCACAACTATTTTATTTTTATTTTTTTCTTTTAACAGTTTTCACCATCTCGGAAATAGATTTTTTCTAAGAATGGCTGAAACACCCGAAAGAAATGCGGAATGAGGAGCTTTATCGGCTTGTATCTTTGAGACATGATCTTGATGGTGTTACGGAGTAATCTGTGAGGGACGTCAAGGTTATCATCTCCAAATATTCATCAAAATGGCTGAAAAATGGAGCTGCTGCGGAAGAAGCCGACAGCGCTTCCTAGAGACGACTTCGACGTACCTAAAGGGTGTTGACATATGTTTCGCCGTGTCCTTTTATTTATCCATGCCAAGGACATCGATACAAACCCAACCGGGACCTGAACGACCAACTAAAGAGTTTGAAGATTCCAGTCTCAAAACAAAAAGACGTCGCGTAGTTGACCTCTTCTTCCCGTCTTCCACTTAGGTAACTAAACTTCTTACAGTCCATGAGAGGGGCATCAGAGCCGGACTAAGGACTGCAGAAGAATTTGTGAATACAACAAAAAAAAACAATCTACGAATAGAGATTTACTTAATGTGTTATTGATATCTGACCATGTAAAGTGAATGTGAAGTCTTAGATTTCATAGTTCAACCTTGCTGTAAGGAAGAAAATGTTTTTCATAGTTTTCATAGTTCTGCCACTCATTATCATCATCATTACAATTCATTGAATGATTCATCTGAGGATAGTGATGATGATGAGAGATAGATTTTGTTGCCGAGTGTTTTATGTATCTGATATTAGTAATTAAGTTAGATTTAGAGATAAATTATTTTATAAAAATCTTGATAAAAATATAGATATTCTGTACATATTCTTGAACTTTGTTCTTTTTTCGCTCAAATGAAAAATTGCCTTCCAAGAAGTACAGAGGACTTTACATCTATGCTTTATAACCTCATTTAGACATAAAAATCAAAGCAAATAATATTGTCCAGCTAACTTGTTCCACACGAACCATAGTGCGTTGTACACTTACTCTTAACTATTCTTTAGTTAACGTCTCTCTATATATGGTGATGCGCCTCATACCGCACTGCACTTGATATCTGTATGAGTTATTTATAGATTTCGCTAATGAATTAGGTACACGTAATAACAACGTAAATTCGTAACACATAATTATTAATTGAAAATCCGCTTAGTCCACTTTTGTCTATTTATTTTGGTATTTAGGTAAACGTTTTAAAAGGTCCACACGCAATTTTTTACACTCTTCTTTTGTTAAACAACTCCACTATAGCGCCTTTTATTTAAATTTTATTATTTGTACTTTTCATAGTAATCACTGGTTTCATACTTCTTTCGTGTACTCGTCCTTTGCATCATCATCATCGTTTGCTTTCATCCTCACAGCAGCTGGGATAAAAGCAGATGTATGTAGTCTCACTGCAACAAATCTATACTTCTGTCACATCCAATATTGAAAGTATTTTATTTTTATTAATTTCCCTTTAATAATATTAAACCTTTTTTATTTTTCACACTTCACTTCATAAAGTTAATTGAAAATAAGTTCTTCACATTAAAAATATATTGTCCAAAATTTACTCGTAACACGAAGAAAGTAACACGATATATTCGCGTCGGAGAGGCACCGCCGCTGGCCGCGGCTCATTCTTGCAGTGGCAGGGTAACCATGTAGGGTTGGTGTATTTGAGACGTATTAAAACAACGACTGCTCGTCGAATACTGTGTTTATTAGATAAACTTACATTTACATTATTATTATGTTTCAATTACATTATGTTCATAAATGCATGTAGCTATATCGGAATATGTATGTAGGTACTTATAGTATAGTATACTTATAGTATAGTATAGTAGGGCCGCTTGAACTTCCCTTTCACAGTTGTTCGAGCTATCACGAACATTTTGCACAATCGTGTAAAGGGCTGACACTGCAGTCTGCCCTCGCTATGCAATGCATTCATTTTCATATATCAAATCAGTCGTGCAATAAACGCGCTCACAACGACCCGTGGTTTACTTTGACACCATTTTGACATTAGTTGACATCCTGACATCTTTTTATGTACGGATCCTTGCAGGGGCCCGTACAACAGTCATAGTTGACGACTTAGTTGCGGAGAAGCCCCGTCTATTTCGGCCACCCCAGTCCAGCACTTCGTCTAACGCTGCTTTCGCAGACTGCTCTATTGCCGCTCTTGAACTAGCCTCTATATATTTTTAAATGTTTTTATTCTACTTGACTGTACTTGATGAGGCGGTACGCCAACGGATGGCGGCGGCGCTGTGAATGCTTTTGTCGCCGCCCCAGAAGAGGGAAAGGGACAAAGGATAAAGATTAAAGAATTTGTAGAAAGTCAAGAATTGCCCGCGGTACAAAGCAGGCCTTAGAGCAGTTGCTCTAAGGCTCTTTTGTGCCGCTACGCTGTATCGACCGTGAGGTCGGAGGAGCCATAGGTGGTGGTGGGTTTGTACTTGATTACTTGAGCGCCTAGTTGATTTGTTGGGATCCTGTGATATAACCGTAAGGTTGATGTCCCTAGGACCATTAGCTGTAGGCATAAGGTCGTTGTGCATGATTGTATTCAACTATACTACTAATTATAACAGATGTGCGGTATTGGACTTGACTCGGTTAATGGAGACCAGTATTGTCAAGCCGACCAAGCCACTGAGTTGGATAACGATTGTCATGGAATGACAACCTCTCCCCCTAGGTGCGGAGCACAATAAGCAAGATGTACCTATAAGTTCGATTGAAATTTTAGAGAAGACGCTGACGGCCTACATACTTTGAACGCCCGTTTAGAGTCTCTCCAACCGGCCGTCGCGTACTCCCTGCGGCTCGCGGCAGAGAACCACGTGGGTCGATCGCCTCCGTCCGATCCCTTGATGTTTAACACACTGGAAGAAGGTACACATTCAATTGTATCTTTATTATAAGTAGGTATTATTAGGTTTTATGTTTCGTCAAAGTTCAAAATATTTTTTATCTAATCTCATACTGAAATTTACACATTAAAAAACTAAACACAGTATCTTAATGACAGTCTTTACTGACAAGCTATCAAAATAAATTTAAAAAGCTCTTCTATGGACAACTGTATCGTAAAATAACTTTTTTGACGTGACAACGTCTTATAAATTGGTTAGCCGGGTGACACTTCAAGAAACTGGGTCACGTTATGCGCTTACAATGAGAGCGAGTGAAAGGCGCGTGCCTTTCACTCGCTCTCATTGTAAGCGTGTCGTGGACGCGTGTCCCTTCTAAGAGCGAGAGAGACAGACATAAAAAGTGAAAGGCATGCGTCCCTTCCACTCGAAAACATTTTACCACTCAAAGTCGTTGTCACGTAAAACTTTCGCCCGTATACCGACTTTACAGGCAACCAATTTTTTTTTTACCATTTTGATACAGCTTCAGCCCTGGATACAGGTATTTTAAACAGGTTGCAATGCAAATACATTGCAACTTTCCAAAATTTTTCTACATAATCTGTGAACGCAGCGCCGCGCATGCGCACTACGCATGCTCGATCTGCAAATGGATTTATAAGTAAGAATTATAGCTGTTAAATTAACTTCATAGTTGTATTTAAAATATTATTATCATATATTTCATGAGATTAGATAAAGTAGTGTATGAAACTGCACATAATTAGGTATTAAAATATTCGTGTGGTCTATTATAACATTCGCCTTCGGCTCATGTTATAAACTCACACTCGTATTTTAATAACCCTTATTATGCAACAGTTTCATACTACAATTGTTATTATACATTAATATATATCTTTCGTCACAGCCCCATCTGCGTCGCCCCAAAACGTACGCGTAAGACCGGTCAGCTCGGGAGAACTGCACGTCTCGTGGTCGGTACGTACGGGACGCAGCGAGCTAGCGGCGGACGCTCCGGAGCCGTCTTAAACTTGTCTCTATAACTTGTCCTCGGACAGGCGCCGCCGCAGGAGAGTTGGAACGGCGAGCTGCTGGGGTACGTGGTGTCGTGGCGGGAGCCGGACGCGGCGGGCGGCGTCGGGGGCGGCGGCGGGGGCGGGGGCGCGGACGTGGCGCGCGGGGCGGGCGCGCGCGAGCTGGCGCTGGGCGGGCTGCGCGGCGGCGCGCGCGTGGCGGTGTCGTGCGCGGCCTTCACGGCGGCCGGCGCCGGGCCCGCCGCGCCCGCCGTCTACGCCGCCACCGTCGACGGAGGTACTCTCTCCGCTTTCCTTCGACCCGCTTGGTATTTTTCAAAACTATATTCGATAACTTTAATTACGTCGACAGTTCCGGAAGAACCGCCGAGTTCGGTCACCTGCGAGACTCTCTCCTCGAGTTCGCTGCGCGTGCGGTGGACGCCGCCGGCGACGGTGCCCGCGCACGCTCTTCGGGGATACGATTTGTACTACACCGAGCTTTCCTTCTCGTCCCGTAAGTTTTATATGTCGACCGGCCGATCCGCGCGACGGTCCGCTTGCGAGAGAAAGTCGAGAGCGAAACGTAGGATCACCATTAAAAAGGTCGTAGAGCGTCAATCCATAATAAATAGACGCATGTCTACCATCGGGGACTTTTTCTTAGATTTTTTTAAGATGAACAATTTCGTCATACACGGTCGTCGCGTAACTTTAATCGTTTACTCAGAAGAGAAATTCTCAAAAGGAATATTTTTCCCCCGTTTTTGTAACATTTTTCATCGACACTCCGTTCCTATCGGTCGGAGCGTGATGTCGCATGGCCCGTAACCTTTTTCTATTAATAAGCTATTCGATATTTAGTATCGATTAGTATCGAGATTTTTTTAATTCGAACCAGTAGTTCCCGAGAATTGCGCGTTCAAGCGAACGAACGAAGCGACAGCTTTATTTCAGCTTATAACAGATTACGCCCCGAAAGTTACGTTCGACCGAATCGTCGGGGGCGAACGTACCCGAGTCGCCGCGTCTCTGTGCAGAGTCTTCGGAGGCGGCGGAGCGCGTGTCGCACGCGGGCGGCGGCGGCGAGGCCGTGCTGCGCGGGCTGCGCGCCGGCGCCGCGTACGAGGTGCGCGTGGCGGCGCGCGCGGCCGGCGCCGGGCCCGCCTCCGCGCCGCTGCGCTGCGCCACGGCCGAGGACGGTACGTGCGCGCCGGGGGGCGGGGGGTGGCCCCTCGCCCCGCCTCCTCTACTGTACTGTGTGCGTGTGTCTGTCTGCAGCGCCGGGCGCGGCGCGGGCGCTGCGCGCGCTGCCGGCGGCGGCGGACGCGGTGCGCGTGTCGTGGCTGGCGCCGGCGCCGCGCGCCGGCCGCATCACGCACTACACGCTCTACACCCGGGAACTCGGCAAGTACGACGCGCGCGTTCCGTGATCCGGCGTTTGCGGAATTCTGCACGCGGGCATAGTAATAGTATTGCGTCGCTATCGTTGAAGAGTCGGCGGCGAGTGGTCGCAGCGCGTGGAGGCGCCGGGGGCGGCGGCGGAGGCGGGGGAGGCGGGCGAGGAGGAGCAGGAGGCGGAGCGCGAGGTGCGCGGGCTGCGCGAGCGCACGGTGTACGAGTTCTGGGTGCGCGCCGCGACGGCGGCCGGCGCGGGGCCCCCCACGCGCCCCGTCACCGCCGCGCCCGCGCATCCCGGTATAAATACTTACTTTTCTGTGTATTGACATTCGTTAAACTTTATTAGATTTCCGGCATTTTATATAATGAATACCTAGGTCAACGGTTATATATTTGGTTGTACAGTTGGCATAGTTACATTTAGCAATATTAAAATGTAGTTTGTTCCGATACAGTATTGTGTAGATATTTTGACCAATAAAATCGTGATCGCTCGTACGCAGCGGCGCCGCGCGTGGTGTGGGCGGGGCGCGCGCTGCGCGCGGCGGCGGGCGCGCGCGTGCGGCTGCGCTGCGCGGCCACGGGCGCGGCGCCGCTCGCCCGCCGCTGGTCGCCGGCGCCGGCGCACGCGCGGCCGGACGACGAGGACCTGCTCATACACAGTCAGTACCGCCCGTTTCACGAGAGTCACCGCTCGATGTGATCGTGATTGAGATGACCGCTAGCGCGGTTCTAACCCAAATCGGAGACTGGGGTGCCCGGAATAGGCTGAGATTTTCCCCTGGTAAGTCTGCAACTATGACTGTGAGGGGAAGGTTTCAGCGGCCCCCAGTTATCAAGTTCGGCCAGGACTCTGTGAGGAGTGTCACGTCGGCAACAATCCTCGGCGTGGAATTGGATCCGGGCCTATTGTTTGTCCAGCATGCCATTAGGATAAGTGAGCGCGCCTCGGCGTGCTTTGGGAAGATGTCGAGAGTTTCAGCGTCATCTTGGGGCATTAGGTATCCAGCGCTCAAAGTGCTTGTATAAAGAGACATATGTAGCAACGCTCACGTATGCTGCAGCTATATGGTGCCATAGAATATGTGTGTATGTTTGTCGCAGTGTCGTGTTGAGGACCCAACGTCAGGCACTCATATTGATGAGGAAGGCCTATAAGTCCACCAGCACGGCTGCCCGTGCTCGCTTATTACCTGCGGACCTGGAAGTGAGTCGTTCTGGTCGCCTGGATGGAGCGCGTAGAGTCGCGACGGGTAGGGAGTTGAGCCGGCTCAAACGTGGTATTTGGGTCGCTAAAGTGCAGGAGTGGGAAGACCGATGGGCTGCGGGCACGAAGGGTAGCGAGCTCCACATATTTTTCCCGGAGGTGGCCGGACGGCTCAGGGCAACCTGAGCCGGCCAGACACCCGTGGTAAAAATCGATACAAGTCCCTCCCCTTGGTTTCGCTAGCCCATCTATCCTCCCACTCTTGCATCGTAGTGGCCTAAATCTCGCGCTTGCGTGAACCGGCGCTCTCTGTCGCGTTAAGGTCAATGTCCGCGGGAAGTACTCCAGCCAGCACGGACAGGGCGGCCGTGCTGGAGGACCTGTATTGCCTTGGTCAGAAGGACCAATGCCTGCCTTTGACTTCTAGGGACGATACTTTTGATAACGTGTATATCTATCCTGTGACCATATTGCAGCTGTGTATGTCAGCGTGGCTACATACGTCCTCAAATAGAGTACCCTGAGTGCCGGAAATCTAATTCCCCAGGAAAATGCAGAGACCCTAAACATTTTACCAAAGCATGCTGCCGCTTGTTCCCCAATCCTGGTAGCATGCCTTATAAACAAGAGTCCCGAGTCTATCTCTACCCCAAGCACTGTTGCTGACGCGTCACGCCTTCAACATATGCAACAATTTTAAGCCCTCCCGGTAAGGGCAGACGCAGCAGATCATCTGTAAGGATGTTCCACAGCGTCGGCCCGAGCACGGAGCCTCGCCTCGGACATCCCACGGTGGAGTCCTTCCACAACATCCGGCCCCCTACCATCGAGCCCACTCGTCGCCCGGTGAAGTAGTCCACCGACATACGGTATATGTCGGTGGTATACGGAGGGTCGACTAGTTTGAATTTCTTCCTGGAGGTAATTTCTTCGATATCGTGTGCAGAAGTGGACCCTTCGATGGCGGGAAACTACTCGTGTTCGGTCCGCAACGCGGCGGGCGGCGACGTGGCGGTGTTCGCGCTGGCGGTGGCGAGCGCGCCGGCCGCGCCCGCGCCGCGGCTGGCCGGCGCCGGCCGCCGCGAGCTGCGCCTGGCCTGGCCCGCGCCGCCCGACGCCGGCGCCGCGCTGCTAGGTGACGCCGCTACATACGAGACTAAAATTAATGCGAATACGTACGAAGTTTGAAGCTCGTCGTCCATCCGGTGCAGGCTACACGGTGAGCTGGGCGCCGGCGTGGGCGGGCGCGGCGGACGCCCCCCGCGCGGCCTCGCTGCCCGCGGCGCGCGGCGAGCTGTCTCTCCGCGCGCTGTCGTGCGGCGCGCTGTACCGCGTGTCGGTGCGCGCGCACAACGCGCTCGGCGCCTCGCCGCCCTCGCGGCCGCTGCTCGCGCGCACCCTCGGCGACAGTCAGTACTGCGGCTTCTTATTTTCTTCTTATGTGTTGCATTTCATTATGTTTTTTTTTTCTGTAGAAGGGTACTCGCACGATTTGAAATTATATCTTAAAATAATGTTTATACGTTTTCGATACGAGAGGGCCTCCGTTCGACTGTTGCCCGTACTCGATACGTGACCGTCGCCCGTGAGACGCGTGCCGTGTGTGTAGAGGCTCGCGCGCCGCCGGGCAGGGAGTTCGTGTGGGCGAACAGCACGGCGCTGCGCCTCAACCTGCTGGCGTGGGGCGGCCGCTGCCCCGTGGCCGCCTGGAGCGTGGCGCTGCGCCGCGCCGCGCGCGAACTACACGACCGCGACCTACACGACCGCGACCGAGACGACGGCTGGCGGACGGTGCCCACGTCTGCGGAAGCCGCTGAAGTACGTGTACCGGTAACGATGGCCGGCGAGAGTAGCGCCATGGGCCTAACTAAATATCTAGCCAACCGAGGCAATAACGCCATTCAGTTCGCGCTATAGCGAACTGACACATAATACCACAAACGTAAAATACTTCAAGTTTTTTAACGTTTCCCAATTATGAACCTATGTTTCTGCAGTCAGTAACTTCCACAGACAAACTCCTAACAGATAAAATAGCTACCGTGTAAAAAAATATTTAAGATAAGACTGCTTAATTAACCTTTGTATTTATATAATTAATTGCACAATATAGGTATATTAGAAATTTTTAATTCCGATTTTCTGATTTGTAAGCGTATGCAATTGCCTTAATTTATTTTCACCAAGCCACCACGTAGCACCGCGTGAACCCCATTCAAACCGACTCCCCACGTCTAACTTTTCAAAGCACCTCCAGATTGACCTCGTGTACTCTTTAATGCGCCCTAAACCTGAATTCCAGCTCTGAATCCGCCTCTCACTGACTCCCGTCCATAATAACCCGCATCCTAAAACCCACACCGTTCGTCCTCTCGCGCGCCCTGAACCTGACTGTCTCTTATTTTTCTTCCTCTGCACAGACGTTTTAAATCGCCGTAATCCACTCCGCGCTACGTTTATCTCTTTAATAATATTTATTTTACCCAAGTGGCTGGCGAAAAATAACCTAATTATTAGTTAATTATAATGGGTACTACAGAGGTAACGTTTCTCAGCCATGTCAGGATTTAAGTTGCAGCTAACATATATTATAAATTCCTGAGAAACCCTCAAGAACAGAGGGTATTTGTTTAAACAACTTCAGACAAGTACTGAAAATGACTTTTAACATAATACCAATCGTTTACAACTCCTCTTAATTTGCTCTCGCGTCCTTCGTGACAGCTTGTGACTCAATTCAAGAGCGTGCTGTGAGGATTGTTGACGATTCTAAAACTGATAGAGAAGGTATTCGCATGATGCTACTCGCTCGCCATTAACAGGGAATTCATCTTCACATATTAGAGCGAAGTGGTCACGTTTTAGAGATGTTTTCTCCCACGTACTATCAAGCTATGAAATGAGCTGCGGTAGTCTCCTGAGAAAATTTCAATAGGTGAGGTTTTCCCAGGAGACTACGCATGGGTCTCTTCAAAAAATGCACGAAGAATTTTTTCAAGGTCGGCAATGAAAGTATGTTCCCCTTATGTTGATGGTGGTAATCCTGGCTGCGGTAATTATTTTAGGTACGTTAGGCGGGCCGTATACTCGTTTGCCGTATATTTTATGCCTTAGTGGTATAAAAAGCTATAATTTTATGTATATGTCGAAACAGGCTAACGACTTAATACCGGGCACTTGGTACGAGATCCGGGTCCTCGCGCGCTCGCCCGCCGGAGACACGGCCGCCTCGTACAGGGCCGCCACGCTCACCGGCGACGGAGGTCAGTTCGCGGGCTATATTTTAATATACATAGTATCGTTCCTAATAAAGTATATCACCGACTCATAATAATTATTCATTCTAATAAAACAATCTCGGCCGATCGGAAGCACCTTATGAATGTTCTTTGCTGCATTTATTCACAATTGACAGCTTAAAATGTTGAAACCGGTGGAGAGCCACAGAGTCGGTGCCGCGGGCGTCGGTGTGCGAGCCCACCACCTTCCCATGGCTCCATCGACCTCCTGGTCATTTGAGCCGAATCGCGGGAGATGCTCACGGCACACTGCACTTTGGCTTCGCGGTGCCGTGGCACGTCTTCACTCACTACAAATTATTTAACTCTCTCTCCTTTGTCCCTTCGCCCTCTCCCCATTCTGGGGCGGCGACAATCACTCCTACGCCTTCGCCGTCAGCCTCTAGCGCCCCTCCTCTTCTCCTCTTCTTCTCCTCCCTCTCCATAGCGCTTCTCCGCGCGTGCCACCTGTGAGCAAACCTCTTGAGGGCGGCGAAGTTCGCCGCCGTCGACACAAGGTCGGTGTGATACACTGGCCCTGGCGCGTCCTCTCGGCGCTGGATGGCATCCATCATTTCTCCCCTAATGTCGTCATACAAAGGACAGGACCACAGTACGTGGTCTCTGTCTTCCTCGCTCTCTCCACAGTCACACATACTACTTTCATACAGACCCATTTCGTGCAGCCTTCTCCTAAAGATCCCATGACCCACGAGGATCTGGGAGGTCGGATAATCCGGCTCGACCCAGGTCGCCCTAAGCCTTCCGGACACCTCCGGGAAGAATTGATGGAGTCCCTTCGACTCTACTGACCATCGGTCCTCCCATTCCTGCACTACAGCGTCCCAAATACCGCGCTTGAGCCTACTCAACTCCCTATCTACCGCGACTCTACGCGCACCCTCCAGGCGACCAGCACGACTTATCTCTAGGTCCGCAGGTAAGACCCCAGCCAGCACGGGCAAGGCAGCCGTGCTGGTGGATCGGTAAGCCTTGGTCAATAAAATTAGTGCCTGCCGTTGGCTTCTCAACACTACACTGCGACATACGTACACACATACTCGATGGCACCAAATAGCCGCAGCATACGTAATCGTAGCTACGAACGTCCCCCTGTAGAGCACTTTGAGTGCTGGATATCTGACTCCCCAAGATGACGCTGAGACCCTCAACATTTTCCCGAAGCACGCCACGGCGCGCTCCCCTATCCTAGTGGCGTGCTTGACAAACATTAGGCCAGGATCCAATTCCACGCCGAGGATCGTTGCAGATGGGACAGTCCTCACAGAGTCTTGACCGAACTTAATAACTGGGGGCCGCTGAAATTTTCCCTTCACAGTCATAGTTGCAGACTTGCCCGGGGAAAATCTCAGCCTATTACGGGCATCCCAGTCTCCAATCAGCGATAATGTCGTAGATGCAGTCGCCTCTATGGCCGCACGCGAGTTCGACTCTATGATGACCGTCACATCGTCAGCATAAGCGACCATCTTAACCCCCCCTGGTAGGGGCAGACGTAGCAGATCGTCCATAAGGACGTTCCACAGCGTCGGCCCGAGCACAGAGCCTTGCGGACACCCCATGGTGGAATCCTTCCACAAGACCCGATCGCCCACGATGAGGCCCACACGGCATGCGGAGAAATAGTCCATCAACATACGATATATGTTGGGTGGACATCCTCCCCTCTTCGCCTCTTCGCCAGGGGTCGGTGTGCGAGCCGTGTGTGACGCGCGTGTGTGTGTGTGTGCAGAGCGCGTGGGCGAGCCGAGGCAGCTGCCCGCGGCGCGCAGCGGGCCGCCCGGCGCGCCGGCCGCGCGCCCCGCGAGCATGCTCGGCGCGCCGCTGCTCGCCGCCGCGCTCGCCGCCGGGCTCGCCGCGCTCGCCGCCACGCTTCTCGGTTCGATATTTGGGGCGCTACTACACTTTTGGTATATATCTACGAAAGTTTTTCGGCGATATATTTATTTCTGTGTTCGGCCAGCAGGGTTCGCGCTCGCGAGGAGACGCACGCCGCTATGTTTACGCAGGGAACGTTCTCCGCCCCGAGCGTGCGAACCTCATCCGCAGCTCTACACCACGGAGCCGGGCAAAAGAAACGGAAAGACCCTGTCGCCGCCCGACGGTACGTAAACGAACGGAGCGCGCAGGCCTCGTCGACGTGTCCCGCTAACGTGCGCCCCCCGCAGGCGAGCTGCGCGACATCAGCCCGTACGCCACGTTCAGCATGGCGGCCCCGTCTGTCCGCGAGCGCGCGCCGAGCGTCTGTTCGCTGCACCTGCGCTCGTTCGCGCGCGCCGCGTCGCTGGAGCTCGGCGCGCCGCCGCCGCGCCCCAACCTGCTCGCGCACGCTCAAGGTGACCGCGCCTCTCTCTCTCTCTTTATTGAATCTCTTTCGTACTACGAATACTCTTACTATATCTTTGAGAAGATAAAAGGTAATAAATTTACACAGCAATAGTGAAATATACTAGTTTTCGCCCGCGACTTCGTACGCATAGATGTATGAAATTCATTCATACCCCTGTTCACCAACTTAGGGGTTGAATATCGAAAACTCGTGAAATACGTATTTACTTATTTTCTCTTAGGACTACTTTTACAAAGTTCCGAGCCGAAATGCCCGTTTAATATTTTTTCCTCATACAAAGTCGAATACCCCTTTTACCCCTTACAAGAATTAGAGTTTTATTAAATTATGTCAAAGAGCAATATCACGAAATTCCAAACAGATCTGACAACAAACAAAAAAGTTACATACAATCGTTAATGGTGTATCAACGTTTGTATTTAACCCTTTAGGGAGTGAATTTCGCAAAATCCCTTCTTACTGAACCTGTACATCTCAAAAGGAAGCCGCAGTCCAAATATCACGTTTCTAGTTTCAGTAGTTTTGCCTCGGCGTTAATGAATCAGTCGGTCAGGACATGTTACTTTATATTATATAGATGATCCAGTATGTAGCTGTACTATATTTACAATTTTACACAGTGTTCTAGTTACGCATTCAGAATCGTACAGAGCTTCATCACGGTCATGCATTTAGTCCCAAAGCAATATTAGACAGACATATCGACATAACAATGCTCAAACCTTGGTTTTGTGCTTATAGAAGACAATTCTTTTTTGTACGGCGCGTGGGCCGCGCGCCGAAATCAACGTATACAATTGAAACTAATGACTTTAGTTTTGAAAACTTTTCTTTCTTATGCCTTTCAGAATACATTGGTATCATACAAATATCTTTATTTGGTTTAACCGGAGTATCGAGAATTCTTAAATAATTAAATATTTGAGGTTTGAATTATTATTATTTAAATAGTTGTCATGGCCAACTTGCCAGATAAATATTTTTTGAAAAATGGAAAAATTCACCTGCCCCCCCTAGGTGGGATTTGAACCCACGACCT
The DNA here is from genome assembly GCA_937001555.2 of Hypsopygia costalis. Taxonomy (NCBI): domain Eukaryota; kingdom Metazoa; phylum Arthropoda; class Insecta; order Lepidoptera; family Pyralidae; genus Hypsopygia; species Hypsopygia costalis. Next base: position 34,130,328 of record OW443325.2, read on the forward strand.
CTCGATGACCGGTCGAGTGCTCTTCCAACTTGGAAGATTCTTCCAAATTTAATTAGTTTGGTGTTATCAAAAAATAGCTGAATTTCATCTGCAACGATGGACTGCTATGCCTTGTTTAGTAGTCTAATTACTTAATAGGTTGATGACGCCACACTGTGACTCACGCAGTAGAATATAAGATGCAAAAATTCGTCAGCAACACAAACCTTCCTGGTAGCTCAGTTAGAAGAGCACTCGACCGGTCATCGAGACGTCGTGAGTTCAAATCCCACCTAAACGTGAGTTCAAAACGCAGAAACTAAACTAGAAAGTAAAATTGCCCGTTTTATAACTAGCTCACCGTTATCTTTAGAGCCAAAGTAAACCTCACCTGCGCCTGAGAGGCGAATAGTAAACGAGGCTCTGGCAGTACAGGGTACCTGACTGGGAAAGTGCCTACAACTCACAGAAGACCGTAGCCAAATAATGATAACCTTGAGAATTGGTCCTTCTGTAAGTTATCAGATGTAGATGCTACGTTTGTAGCGGAGGTGACACCGCATGAGCAATGCTACTTGTATCACAAACGTCTATAAGCTACGGTAACCGCGTGAAATCCGGGGGTTGCCAGCTTGTTTAACACCAGAGTAGCAACGCGGCGAATACTTCATGTGTCACAAATATCTATAGGCTAACTTTGCGTTACACGGACCATGTACTTGCTTGCTTGTACATGGTTACAATTACGCTCCCTGCCTCTCTTTTCGCCAGAGCTCGTTTGTCAGTCAGCAGAGTACACCGCGTGCAGGTGAAGCTGGCTTTGGTTCAAAGATGTTGATGAACCACTTACACCCCAAATTAAATCTTTAGAATTTAATTTATTGTATACAAAAACAATGTTTACTAGCTAGCACTAGCGCTAATTGTACTTTGTAAAAAATCTGTTATACCTCGCAGTCCAGTGGATAAACGTTTTGCATTTATTTATTGGTATAGAACGAACCAAAAAAAAGGGACGTATTTTCAGTTTGACATTGTTCCCTGATTCCGCATGGCGACACGCGTTTACTTTCGTGTCCTGTACTTTCTTCTGAGGTTTTCGATTAAAATTTGTCGCAACATATATATAACTTAAGTTATATGACTGCGTACTATGTGATTCGCGCATATAACCTCCCTGATGGCAAGGGTCGCTGTAATCTATGAACGATTGAGTATAATAAAACACCTTCACACTTTTTACAAGCTTTTATTTGTTTCACCGCAGTGTCTGTAATTGAATCTCACAAGATAAATTTTGACACGCTTTCCAACGTCCGATTGAGATGCAATTTGGCAGACTCAGGTGGTTCTCGTGACAATGCCCTGTTACCTAAATGAAGCCAGCTTCAATCCAATATGTAACGGAGATTTATAATTTCCACATTAACTCCGATGATACGTGAAGGGGAGAGAGACTAAAGGATTAGGGAGAGAACAAAAGATCCATGAGGGTCGCCGTGTCACCGGTGCTGCAGTACTGGACCCGCTCTAAGATATTTTAGTTATTTTTTTAATAACAACCAATATAATAAGCTCGTTTGAAAAAAAAAATGTTTTTCTTTATTTGAAGAATAAAACAAACAATCTGGGAGTTATTTGTACAGACTTGTGTTCAACGATGTCCTCTGCAGAAAATCGCAATTCTGTCCCTCTCAGAGATTGCAATTTCCGTCGGCCGCTGCTCTAAATTTATAATTGTCAGTTCGATTCGGAGCGGCACGAGGTCGCGCGACGTCGCCGCGTCGTCCGCGTCAGGACGTGAGGCACACAGCTCAAAGCGGCAATTCACCCTCTGAACACCCTTTTCCTTTTTACATTGTATAATATAGTACTTCCTTACTTTTGAAGTAGATTTTTAATTAAAAATTTGTCCACCCAAATGAAAGCCATCTTCAAAAGTTTTCTGTAATTACTTTTTTTCTTAAGTAAACTCGATTTATATTGCTAGTATAAAGAAATATTATTATCTGTTTTGATGTGAAAACCCATGTGGTGAGTGAGGTGGCATGCTGCTGGCATGTCCCCGCGGCTCGGCCATTTGCGCTCTTCCTCACGCCGGGCTCGTATCCCTACAGTATACACGGTGTTGTTGTTCACTTTATTTTCGATACCATGATATACAAAATAGTTTCAATGTTCCACATTTGCCAAGCGTGACGACAAAATATTTTGTCACAAATTGACTGGTGCGGAACAGGCATAATTTAAAACGGTCAGCTTAGCAAAACACGCTTACAATCAAGAAGTATTGCCAGGTTTAGGGCTCACAAGTACAACTAGTAGTAAAGGAATTTAATCAGGAGAAATTAGTGCTAGTAAGAAGCTTTTGGAATATCACTTCCCCTCAACACCACAAATACCGCCACACACGTTTGTGTGAGAGGTGTAAACATCTGGCAATACTTGTCGTATGACAAGTATTGCCAGATGTTTACACCTCTTTGCTAACGCTGCACGTCTGGTGATCTCAATCACTCGCAGGATAACCCCAATCCCCAATGGAATTGTTATATGACTGTGGTCTTCCGCAAGGTGGTTAATATTTGCTACCACCTACCATTGGATTTTAACTACTGCCAACTAGTACAGATTGTCTGGTGGTTTAAAATATACGTGATTTGACGAATTGTAAAAGGCGCACTGTAATTAACTAATATTTTACTACATTGTAAGTTATTTCTGAAAATTTTTCAAGATAAATAATAATAAAGGCAAAGATAAATAACGATAAGTTTTTATATAATTTAGCGATCCACCTCCGCTTTACATTGCTGCCTTCTATTTAAAAAATGTGTAACCAGGATACTCACAGTTCTGGTTTTTCTGCTAAATTAATAACTTTGTGCCACAAGTCGGTAATATTCATACTTAGGTAAGTTTTCCGTATATATACTCGGAGCCACAATTAACTGTTGTAGTGTCAAGACTTCATTTTATTGTGGTCAATATGAATTTACCTTAAGACAATATTTGGAATCATCTGTTTGAAAAGTTTTACATCCACATAAATAGAGGTACTAGAAGAGGTAGATAAAACCCGGCATAATTTCGTAGGACCGTTGTCCCAAATTACTTGAAATGATGAAGCACTGTACGTACTCCGGCAGGCCGTCAGTTTACGACGGCCGCGCGGTGCTGCGAGCGCGCTTTATTGGCGCCGCGGCTCAAATGGACTTATAAAACTCAGTCGGCCGACTGAAGTGAACTTTTCCGAGAAAACGTCCGCCTTTCGTATTCATGACTCATTTAAAAAAATATGTTCCGGGAATTATATAGCCTCAGACAAACTGTTCAAACGATACATCGCAATTTCGTTTACATATTGAATGAAAAATTATGAAAATTTTTGAGCCTCCATTAACGTATTCATGTACTTACTGTGTATAGATAAAACGTTTATTCTAGTGTTATTTATTGAACATAATATACAAATGCTTTTGAAAATGTACAACAACTTTTAGATACGTTTCTGTGTGTTTCGTTAGTGGATGTCGTTTGGTGTGTTTATAATTATTTTTTATTTCGCTTTTTTTCTTTATGTCCGTCTCAGATTACGCATTGCTCTTAAAATAATCATCGAAATCGGCAAGCGAGTTAACGTTAGTTTCCGAATAGTCCTCGTATCCCGACCCGCTCTCGCCGTATCGTATGGAGATAGTCCTGCTATATGTTCTCTGCCTCGCTTTTATCGTATCGGCTCGTCGCCGGTCGGTCTTGAATTTAATAAAATATAAAATAATCGGTCGCGTGTCGCAGAGAGAGCAAACGAACCGATTTCCGGTTCGTTTCCTTTCGCTCGTTTCAATATCGAGTCGAGCGAGCGAGGATTTTACAAATTTTAATTCATGCAAAAAGTATAATATTGTGTCAAAATGAACAAACACGTTCGGATCGAGCGACCTCGCGTTCGATCGTCAGCCACAACGTGACGTGTATATTAACGAACGGGCGCGTGTCGGCCAGAGTACGGGGCGGCGGCGCGCGACAGCGACTCGGAGTCGAGCGGGTCGCCGTGCGCCGCGTGCGCCGCCGCGCGCCCGCCGCCCGCCGCCCGCCCGCCCGGCGGCCCGCCCGCCGCGCGCGGCCCGCCCGCCCCGCCCGCGCCGCCCGCCCCGCCCGCCGCGCCCGGCGCTGGGCGGCGGCGGCGCCGCGGGCCGCCGCGCGCGCACTCGGCCGGCAGCGACAGGTGACCACCAGTCTATTCTCCTCCACCCGACACTCACGAATACTCGCTTTCATACATTACACCGTAGCAGTACTCCGCTCTTCTTACATTACATTGTATGCGTCACATAGTACGGTCTACGTACTCCGACGTTTGACGGAGAGCTCGCCTCCCTTCGCCTACTCTTTATATTATATTCGTTCGAATACTATTTTTGTATAGGTACATATCCATCCGAGAAAGTAACTACCGTTGGCACCTCGAACTTTTTGACCGTCCGCTCCACTGAGTCGGACCGAAGCCGCCGCTCTATCCGAAATATCTCTCCGATCAAAAGTGAGCGGCGAGCGGCCGCCCGACCCTTGTCATCGCAACTTTGACCGATACTTAACGACCGCTGGATTGGTGGAGCGCGTGACCGGAGAGATAAGCGGAAGAACGTTTCCCCGCCGTCCCCTCCGCTGCCATGTTCCGTGAGTCTAATGAAGACTCCGAAATCGATAACTTTATTACAGAGTTGAAAGATAACGCAGGAATTTATAACATTACATCTATGAGGTCTGATGCCGAAATTTCTCCACATTCTGTCGCTTACGAAATTACTATTGTTATTATTCTTCTTTAACTGGGAATATCTGATTGATAATCTGGCACGTTATGGTACTGTAACAAAGAGACAATAAAGTTTAAAGATCGGCGCAGGACCGAGGAGTTTTTCCATAGTTTCGAATATACTGTCCTACCGAAGTCGAGTGTTGGAAGAAAATCTAATTTTTGAATATAGTTAGCTATTCGCCGACTACACATCAGTTACCAAACACACTCTCACACAAAATTACACGAGCTGATTAAACAATATACTTTGTTTTTGTTTCGGATTAAGCCACCGTTTTTAGAGGGAGAGGACGCGCTTCGGTAATATACTAGCAGGCCCCGGAACTAGCTCCCGCACCGTCCCGCACTCCAGCATGGCTTCAGCTTGTATCGTATCGACGACGTTGGACAATCTCACGGAACAGTTTCTCACAGTGTCACATTTATTTATATACTGGTGATGCTGTACATCCTCCGACGTCACCTTACAAAGCTGCGAGCGTCCATCGCTTGTCATAGTTTGTTTTGTATACTGATATCTATTACTTGTACGACAAGACTGTCTATCGCAGTTTATTGCATGAGAAAATCTGGGTAGTTTTCCACCACGTGGTAATAATCATTATCAGTTTTTAATAAAGACTTATTATTTCTTGTTTCGCACAGAAACTTAATATAAAAAATTAAAGTTTAAGTCAACTCAATGAATTACATTTGTATGAGACAGAAGACCGTGGCGAGGCTGCCTCGCCGCCACTACACCACGAACCCGGCTTCGAATTAATTCTAGATTTGCTTCAGATACCCCCGTTTTAAATACTAATAATGAATGCCATCACTCCGCATGCCCGCTATTGTTCCCCAATTTGTTCCAATAAAATTCATGCTACAACCGTGCTCAATATCGTTTTCCAACATTTATTTATGTGAACAATTTTGCAAAAAACAAGCAGTAAGCGTTCGAAATTTTTCATAGTGCGTTTGTTTTTATAGTCGCGAAAATCTGGTAGCGGTGCGAAACGTGATTACAATACATTGATACCTCGGCAACTCGTAAATAATGTGCCATCCAAAATTAACCAATGTATTCTGAAAACACACTATCGTTATCACGGCACAGGTGTACTGCCTAAAACACTAATTTTATTGGAACAACGTACGATGTAGGAGTGCGTAGTACGTCCGTGCACGTCCAGCAGCAGATCGTGTCTGACTCTCGGCCGCGTGTTGCAGGTACTACCCGCCGGCGGCGCTGCAAGCGGCCCGGCAGCCGCTGTGAACACTCCGGCAGATTGATATCAATTGTTGTTACTAAGTGTACGTGTACATTAATTTTAAGATAACACTCGAGTACTACTTTAAGTAAAACTCATCACAAATTGCTGCCACTATTGATAATAACGTTATCATTGAACGATAAATTTTCAAAACAACTCGTTAGACATGCGCCTTTGCAAATGCCTATAAATAAATCGTCATGCAATGACGCTACCCATGTCAATTTATAATGATTTATCAGTCCGAGTGTAATGACAAAAATGTCTACGTTGACGTCAATTACGTTGACGAATATCGAATGTAAATTCGATATAGAGTTATCATGTTACTGTGAAGAATTGTTTCTATATTGAAGTTAAAATGTGATTATAATAATGCTAATTTAAAAGCATCAAAACAAGTCACGAACGCGCCAGTTTTTGCTAGGTAACCATACGCATACATGATGATATTTCGTTTTTTACTACGTGGACTATACGTATTGTTCGATGCATATCGAGGGCGCGGTATGGTTCTAGTCATAGTACGTAAGTGAACGTGAGTCGTGTACATAGTAATGTAAATCCGTTGTACGTTCGTGAGCGATCCCCGTGTTCTCCTCTGACTGAACTTGTCATATTTATTAAACGATCCAGTTTTCAGCGTTTGTTTTATTTGACACCACTTGAGCCAACCATTTGAGCCCTCTCGCTACACAGTTATATCAAACCATTCAGTGATTTAACATTTGAAATATAACATCAAAATTACTTAAGTTATTGAGTTATAATGTTGTACATCAACATGAAAACTATATGACTAATTCGAGTGTCTTAATAAAATAAATTTCAAAATACGCCACCATCGCTATTGTCAGTACCTTCCGACGGGGGAGGCACTGATCGCATGACATTAAAACGCAACTGATTTGAACACTTAGATTATAATACTACTAGAAGCTACTCTTCTGCGGAGCATTCTCTGGCACCATCTGATTTTTAGGGTTCCGTACCCAAAGGGTAAAAAGGAACCCTATTACTAAGGCTACGCTGTCCGTCCGTCCGTCTGTCACCAGGCTGTATCTTATGAACCGTGATAGATAGAAAGTTGAAATTTTCACAGATGATGTATTTTTGTTGCGGCTATGACAACAAATACAAAAAAAATAGAATAAAATAAATATTTAAGGGGGCTCCCATACAACAAACGTGATTTTTTGCTCGCAATTGATAACGGCAATAGGTAGACGTTTGAAATACTCACATAATATTTAGTTATATATTCATTTTAAAAATAAATAATTAAATAAAAATAAAACAAATATTTAAGGGGGCTCCCATACAACAAACGTGATTTTTTTTGCCGTTTTTTTATAGATCCAACTCGCACTTGGCCGGTTTTTTATGTGCACTCTTTGTGGGGCCCGCAATCCGACAGACTAACAGTTTGCGTCTGACTGTTGGTCCTTCCATATATATTAGGTGTCCTTATTTCATGCATCGTGTACAGTATGTAGTTTGCCCAGTCTCGCGCCGGCTCATTCAATAAATAGCAGGTTTGTCATTTTAAATTTGAGTTTGCTGTAATTTACAACTCAGAATTAGCCAGCCAACACTCAGATACAAATTGATTACATGAACTGAACTGATACAAGTCGTGCTCGTCTAGTTATCACGTTATCTCCCGATGTTTATGATCCTTGACGTAAACGTACCAAAATATTTTCTATCTCATGACGAGTAATCTTACATTTATAATGCTAGAGAAAACCCACTTTGATGACGGAGGAGCTGGCTCCTGGCCCACACCATGACACGTGTGCTGTGAGTTCGGTGTCTGTGTCTGCGTGAGTGTGTGTTGGCGGTTCACTGACTCGGGTTTAATTAGGTCAATTCTCTGGATCCAAGGAATTCATTGATTTGATTATTCGCGCATCAGTAGAGGCAATCATTACAGAGCATCTTCGTATAATATGCAATATTCTGCTCTCCTTTGTTATTACCGTTATTATTCATTAAAATGAAAGTCCTAAAACTGCCCACTAATACGAGTATCATAAATGTGCAAGTTATACATTATTTTTGTGTGTCAATCATTCAGGTGTGAACAGCTCACGGGTTCCAATTGTTTTGAATTAACTTGTTAAACCAGTTTCCGAGACTTCAAATATAAATTTTATATTCATACGCCTACACAATTATTACAGATTATTAATTTATTGGGGTGTAAGTCGCTAAGGAGGATATTTAGAGCCAAAGCGAACACGTTGTGCAGCCTGATGATTAGCGGAAGATGCTCTGGCAAAAGAGAGGTAGGGAGGTTTGGGGTGCAAGTGTCTCATCAACATCTGTCAACCAAGGCCTACACAATGTCATATGTCAGCTGGCTTACAAACGAGGCTCCCCTGTCAAATAACAATTTCCTTGAGAGTTTTTATGTTCCTACGAGTGAGTAAGTTCATTTTCATCAGCAAGGAAGGAATTGCTGCTGTTATAACTATAATTATTTTAATAATTTCAAAGAATAGTTTAATAAAAAAATAACAATTTTAAAGATTATTGATAGGCGCATTCCTTTTGTTTGAAGTTTTTAAAGAATAAAATCTTAGTTTTGATTTACAAGACCAATGTTTTATTTAAACTATAAAAACTAGTGATGAAAGAATAATGCGCGAGTGTCCAGTCGAGTTGAACAATGATAAAATACTCGTAGGCAGATCAGGATGAATCAACAATAGTTGCGCATGGGTACGCTACCTTAAGTAAACTTAGTTCACACATGATAATTTATGATTTCAGTCTGTGGTTTGAATCTATGGTTTGGTCGGGTGATTGTAAAATAAAAAAAACTGAACAAGTGCGAGTCGGACTCGCCCACCGAGGGTTCCGTAGGTATGTAGTATCATTATTAAATTTGATATTTTTCATTATAAATAAGAAATAATGCGTCGAAAAAAATAAATAAAATATATTTTGCAATGTTTTTATATTTAAAATAAATTAAATTTAAATATATTTTGCATCAAGCCCTTTCATATGATACCCCATTTGAACTAGTAGTTTCAATTTGAAATTTCGATACCCTATAAAAAATATAGACCCCCTATTTTTAAGATCTATTTACAAATGTATAGTTTTGAGATTTATTCCTGTACTTGTAGTCTATAACGATGTTACTTGCCAAATTTCATAGTTCTAGGTCAACGGGAAGTACCCTATAAGTTTTGATTCCCTTGAGAATGTGTCGAAATATAGGTTTTTTGCTGAATAAACGGCCGTAACTTTTTTTTACTTAAACTTAGCAGTTTGATTTTTTTACAACTTCATGGGACCGTAGACCTGAGTATACAGTTCAAATTTCAGCTTGATACCTCCACGCATTCTCGACATAGAAATTCTTGACAGACAGACAGACGGACAACAAAGTGACCTTATAAGGGTTCCGTTTTTCCTTTTGAGATACGGAACCTTAAAATAAGCAATAGTTTAATAAATGCAAATCAAACCGTAACTAAGTCAATTAGTTTAATGTTATCTTTTAAAAATCGACTTATAAATTAAATATGTACCTATTTTTAAATTAATTTATAATTTAATTTGAGAAAAAGTAATTTTCAGTTATGATACTTCGAATGATTTTAGTAGAGTTATTGGAACAATTCAAGCCAAATATGCTAAAATAATCTTACTAGATCTATTAAACGAATTATTAATTCAAGTAAGCCATATTTTGGGGCTATTTGATATAACTTGTACTGATGTAAAATACGGAAGTTCATCGGGATTGGTTCGCGCCAATGGCGTAAGGATGAGCGGGAATGGGAGAGGCTTGGAGGCTAGCAATGAGGCGAGGGAATTCACTTTTGGTTGAGGCACGCTGAAGAGACGTCGGCACTTTTGGTTGCGGCACGCGTTGCGAGAGGTCGAGGCTTGGAGCTGAACATCATCTAGAATAGTTTTGTGTAAGGCAGATACCATAGAACTAAGAAGAAGGACTGGCAAAGCGGTCAGGAAGTTTGGTGAGCTCATTCCATGTTTTATATTGTATCAAATTGGCTTCACTGTCATAATTCTTCACTGAACAGTACAACTGTTCAGTGAAGAATGTTCTTCTACATATTGAAATGTGAAAGCTTTGGTGATGACCCTGGCTGTCGCTGTTCGTCTGGACCTATTAAAAACTTATTAAGGCACTGGAATCCGCCGAACTATATTATTTTTATGGGTAATAATAACCCCATACCCCATATTGTACAATTCATAGCATAAAGCAGTTTCAGTGGCTACCCTCATTAAGTAGATCTCAGTGCGATTCAATAGAACCTCTGAACGTCAGCTGTGTTATAACATGACACGTGTCCGGAGACTTGCGAAACTTGAATGTACACATCATCTACAACTAATTTTATCTAACTTTACAGGCCCTGAGTGTCAGTGACACCAGGGACTCGCCAAGCAATTACAAGGATTACCTTATAAAGACATTTTGCCCATCGATGGATAATTATTATACATTTAATATCTTAATGGATTAAACCCTTCAAATACTAGCCAATTGGGCTTTACTGACTTGGGTATGAACCTACATCATTTTAGGTGATAGAATCACCATAATATAGCGGAGCATTTTGGACAATTCGCGTTTGTATTGAAATAAGTACCACCAACAAAGTTAGTTGTTGTACAGTAAAGAAAATAGATTCACCCTGTGGATACTGGCTGTGTACCTGGATGGACCCATGTTCTGCAGGGGAGGCTGTAGCGCTGGCAAGGCCGGAGAAATAGATAAAAGATGTCGATGGAATTGCCAGATACATTGGTAGGGGCCTCCACAGTTTACAAAATAATGTAAAAGGCTCGGGCCTAACTGTACTTCTAATGGCACTGCAAAGCTGTATTAGTGATTCGAACTAGGTTGTGTTTGTAGGTACTGATTTGCTAATAGAATTCTTAGTGTCAGTGTCATGCAATGAACCATAATTCACTCACAAAGTACTGGGTTTACTATCGGTTACAACAACAATATAAGGGTCGACTCTAGATGATCACACTGCCAAATACACGGTCCAAATTCTTAATACCACATCCGGTTAACAGTAGAACGGGGTATATCTCATCATGGGGTACATTTACATATAAACACTTGTAGAAGTGGGGTATAAACTGCCTAGGAGTGCTAGGGGGCGAGGAGACGTCAAGGAGGCGTCAGGAGCCGACAGGAGCATAGCTCTTCTCAGAGGGGGTCCGTTACAGCCTGAAGTGAAGAGACTTCACGATATATATTCACGCCGACCTATATAGAGTGTCTTCCAATAGTTAGGAACCTACCACCTTAGGTGAAGTTAGATTTTTGCAATCAAAAAATTCGGCGGTATGAATGAATGAATGAATGAATAAATGAATGAATGAATATTTATTTGCCAGAATAAGGTTTATGTACAGATGTTATTTTGTCAATATGTTCCATATTATTCTGCCGTCGATAATGGCGTGCAAATATTAAAGTCATAGTAGTTAATTGAAAGAATTAATTACTGATAAATAAGTATCTACAAAATAAATAAATATCAAATTATGTGTATGTCAAGTGAATTGAATATTAATTATAATTATGTCAAGCAGAAATATAAAACATTATTACTGTAAAAATTGGTTGCCTGTAAAGTCGGTATACGGGCGAAAGTTTTACGTGACAACGACTTTGAGTGGTAAAATGTTTTCGAGTGGAAGGGACGCATGCCTTTCACTTTTTATGTCTGTCTCTCTCGCTCTTAGAAGGGACACGCGTCCACGACACGCTTACAATGAGAGCGAGTGAAAGGCACGCGCCTTTCACTCGCTCTCATTGTAAGCGCATAACGTGACCCAGTTTCTTGAAGTGTCACCCGGCTAACCAATTTATAAGACGTTGTCACGTCAAAAATATGTCAAGATAATTATACTAAACTAGCTGTGCCCGCGACTTCGTCCGCGTGGAATAGTGTCTTTGGGCAGCATTTTTAAATATTTCGGCTAATTATTTTACAAATAAGACACATACGTATTAATACTTATATGAGTTGTAGTGTGCCATCTAGTGCTTATATAGCTCTTTTGTGGAACATTGTACATTCATCCCAACCAACAGCTTACACTGCTGCAACTTTCTTTCGCGCTCACTGCTTTTGCTAATGTTACATGTCCTCATCAGCTAAGTTCAATGGTAGTTTTAGAACCGAGTGCGCTATACCCCTATAACTATTTTGCTTTTAACCGTAAACACAGAAAACAAAACTTCTTATTATGAAAATAACTTATTTAAGTATTTTATTTAATTGTATAAAAACCTATTTAAAAAAATATTATAAACCCAAATGAATTAAATTTAACTAATTTTATTGACCCAAATAAACAAAATCTCTATACTAAGTATAACTTTTTACACTTGTACTTAAGAACTTGTTTTTATGAACCATTTGTAACCGATTCCTACCTAGAAATCCCTTTCGGATATTGCGACTTCTGACTGAGTCGGCATGCAAAGGCATAAAGACTCATTCATAAAACTATTAAGCTTTCTTATCTTTTGTTTACATTCACAGATGGTCAAATGCTTTGTTTGTACAATGCCAGTTTCTCATTTTGTAATGACTGCGTAAATGTTATCTACATCAGGATAGCACTAATATTTTGTCTCTTGTCGCAAACTTATAAAACATTCACTTATACCTTACATATTTCCATACAAACTTTCATCCCCTATTCCCTATTGTTATTTTACCCCCGTGTGGGTAAAACTTTTACAAACTTTGAATGTCATATTTATTTATATCGAATCAACAGCCTAAAAAATAAGTTTCAAGCTTCTAGCTCTAAAAATAACGATACTTCCATACAACCTTTCAACCCCCCCTTTTAACCCCTTACAACCCTTTTTTTGCATTAAAAAGTAGCCTATGTCCTTCCTCAGGCTCTAAACTATCTGTGTACCAAATTTCATTTAAATCGGTTCAGTAGTTTTGCCGTGAAAGCAGGACAGACAGACAGACAGAGTTACTTTCGCATTTATAAATGACTGCGTAAATGTTATCTACATCAGGATAGCACTAATATTTTGTCTCTTGTCGCAAACTTATAAAACATTCACGTATACCTTACATATTTCCATACAAACTTTCATCCCCTATTCCCTATTGTTATTTTACCCCCGTGTGGGTAAAACTTTTACAAACTTTGAATGTCATATTTATTTATATCGAATCAACAGCCTAAAAAATAAGTTTCAAGCTTCTAGCTCTAAAAATAACGATACTTCCATACAACCTTTCACCCCCCCTTTTAACCCCTTACAACCCTTTTTTTGCATTAAAAAGTAGCCTATGTCCTTCCTCAGGCTCTAAACTATCTGTGTACCAAATTTCATTTAAATCGGTTCAGTAGTTTTGCCGTGAAAGCAGGACAGACAGACAGACAGAGTTACTTTCGCATTTATAAATGACTGCGTAAATGTTATCTACATCAGGATAGCACTAATATTTTGTCTCTTGTCGCAAACTTATAAAACATTCACTTATACCTTACATATTTCCATACAAACTTTCATCCCCTATTCCCTATTGTTATTTTACCCCCGTGTGGGTAAAACTTTTACAAACTTTGAATGTCATATTTATTTATATCGAATCAACAGCCTAAAAAATAAGTTTCAAGCTTCTAGCTCTAAAAATAACGATACTTCCATACAACCTTTCACCCCCCCTTTTAACCCCTTACAACCCTTTTTTTTGCATTAAAAAGTAGCCTATGTCCTTCCTCAGGCTCTAAACTATCTGTGTACCAAATTTCATTTAAATCGGTTCAGTAGTTTTGCCGTGAAAGCAGGACAGACAGACAGACAGAGTTACTTTCGCATTTATAATATTAGTAATATAATAAGTAATAAGTAATAAGTAAGGAAGTAAGGATAGTTGTCATACATTAATTTTGTCACATAAAAATTCATCAACCGAATAGTAGCATTTGGACAGTAGTAATTTAAACACATATCTTTTAATCCATGAAAGACTATTTTCTTTCACTATATCCGGAAGATGATTGTACAGTCGTATTGCCATAGAATAGGCATTCTTACTAAATACTGTGAGTCGCTGCGTTGGCACACATAATTAATGTTTAACTCTTGAACAGCGGCCCACCACGTCAGCATATTTTTCAAACAAGTCTGGGTGACTTTTTACAAAGACACATATTTCGTATATGTATAGGCATGGTAATGGTAGTATCCTGTTGCATTTAAACAAAGGTTTACAACTATCCACAAACCCAGCACCGCAAAGCGCACGTATACATTTTTTCTGTGCTCTGAACACATTTACACTGTCCACCAAATATCCCCGGAGTATTATGCCATATCGAAGAATAGAGGCTACATAACCATGATAAGCTTTGATAGCTGATTCTTTGTTAGCTATCTGTCTTAGGCGTGATAGTACATAGACAAACCTATCGAGTTTAAGACACAGTTTTTCTACATGAGGTCTCCAATTACAATATTTGTCAATTGTTACACCAAGAAACACAGTACTGTCAACAGATTTAATTAAAATATCGTCATATGAAGCCTCAATATTTAGTGGTTTACTATTACATGTCAAGAATTCAATCAAGTTAGTCTTAGACAGATTGATATTTAAATTATTCTCCTTTAGCCATTTGATTATTAATGTCAATGTATTATTAATTTTAGTTTCAAAAGTCATTTTATTTTTAGATTTGTCCTGAATTATTAACGTCTGCGAATAGGATGCAATTGTGATTTACAGCCAAAGGTAAATCATTAATATACAACACAAATAGTAATGGGCCCAGTACGCTGCCCTGTGGAACTCCGTATTTGTTTGCACGATATGAGGATCTGTAAGAACAAAGATGGGCATTCTCAATTTTTGATATTTCCACGCATTGTTGACGATTATTTAAATAGCTAGATAACCAGTCGTGAGCTTTACCCCTGATTCCATAACGGTCTAGTTTCTTCAAAAGTGTCTTATGACATACACAATCGAAAGCCTTACTCATATCCAGAAATACTGAGACTACACGCTTGCCTGAGTTGAAGCTGTCCGTGATAGCTTTAATAAGTGTAAAACAAGCTAAAGTTGTAGATCTACCTGTTCTGAAGCCAAACTGCTGTTTTTTTAACAAAATAAAAAAGAAATAAAATTGTTCAATTTAATAGTCATTGCTTTCTCAAGTACCTTCGATAAAACTGAAACAAGTGTGATTGTTCTATAATTATTAATGTTATGTCTTTCACCCGCTTTAGTAAAATCAGACGGTCTGTACCGTTACAAGGCGGACCGAATATTTGTTATCGGAAGTGTCATCTGATCTGCCTGCGAGTATTTTATCAGTCCTTTTTCTAATTGAGCATTTTTTCAAATTTTTGCTTATCCATTTCGTTTTTATTGGTTTGTTTACTCGTTTGATCGTAATTATCGGAAAGCATAAGTTATAAAATAATGTTACGTCATCATGAAAATTGTCAAATGCACAACGCTGATATACATTTTACAAATTTACTGACATTTTCTTCACTGAAATCCCTTTTTTTTTTCAAACCAGAAATTATTTTTCTTTTGGTTTACATTTTTATCACGAATTTCAAAGCTGATAGTTTGTGCAGTTTCATGGTCTGATAGACCAAGATAATGGATTTCAGGTTTTACATTTTCAATATTACTTGCTATCAAGTCAATGCAAGACGCATTACCTGTAGGATTGACTATGTGATGATGGAGATTGTAATTCGTCAACAGTGAAGTAAGCTCTTTCGAATATTTATCATGTTTAAGTAAGTTAATATTCCAGTCGCCACAGAGAATTACCTTCTTTTTGACACGTTTCTTAAATAAATTGTGACCTCTGATCCCACGCCATTTCCATACATAGATTATAATCATTAGGTTACACAAATGGATTCATTATATTTAATTGATTAATTCATAATCAGTCCATCCATGTAGGATAAGTATGTTAAGTAAGTGAAAATGGGATATGACGAGGAAGAGGCTCTACGTGGCGTGCGATAGCAACCTTCCTCTTGTGGACAAAATTGTTCACTGCAGATTATTTAGCATTGCGTGAGTGTCGACGAACTAATTGAATCGAAGTAATCGTCAAGGCGACGACTATAAATTATCGTAAGCCGTAATTACGTCGCCACGGCGCCCCTGGCGAAGAGACCGATTTGAAGGCGGCAACGAGAGAGCGTGGTGCCTTCATTGTGGACGATTATTTACTTTACTACTGCCCATTTTATTGTTGACTCGATACAGATTCTGTCTTAAACAGCCATTACGATCGAACTATCAGAAATCTTCTTCTACCGCGTGTCTCGTCCAACTCTTGCGTCAACGTTGTACTCGTATTATTGTTAAATCAGTCAGATTAATATTAAGTTCTGAGAACTAATGTGCCGTAAAGAATGCTGTATACAAAGTATTTTGCCTCATCCTCAACACGTCTCAAAACTATTCTATACACCCCATAGCCTTTCAACATAAACGTACCTGTATGTATGTACGTATCATAGTTGTAGTATAATGACGAAGCGAAAAATTTCTCCCGCACTAACGAGAGTGTGCTGATGAGTCTGGTTTGACCATCGCGAAATACACGCATGTGTTTTAGGGTTCCGTACCCAAAGAGTAAAACGGACCCTATTAGTGAGACTCCGTTGTCCGGCCGTCCGTCTGTCACCAGGCTGAAAAATACTTGAGCGAGTAATGATCAAATGCGCCCCGCAGATCATTTCAGGGATCTCTGAGCACCAGCACGGCTTCTCTCCAGGCAAATCGACCGTCACTGCTTTGGAAGATATATTGAGCACGGTATCTGTATCTCAATGTAAGTATGTGCAATTAGTTTTCTTGGACATCTCTGGTGCCTTCGATAATGCTTGGTGGCCCATGATGTTGCTCAAGGCGAAGAGGGGTGGGTGTCCTCCTAACATATATAGTATGTTGTTGGACTACTTCTCCGAACGCCGTGTGGGCCTCATTGTGGGCGATCGGGTATTGTGGAAGGACTCCACCATGGGATGTCCGCAGGGCTCCGTGCTCGGGCCGACGCTATGGAACATACTTATGGATGACCTGCTGCGTCTGCCCCTACCGGGGGGGGTTAAGATGGTCGCTTATGCCGACGACGTGACGGTCATCATAGAGTCAAATTCACGATCGGCCATAGAGACAACCGCTAGCGCGGTTCTGACCCAAATTGGAGACTGGGGTGCCCGGAATAGGCTGAAGTTTTCACCGGAAAAGTCTGCAACTATGACTGTGAAGGGAAAATTTCAGCGGCTCCCGGTTGTAAAATTCGGCCAGGACTCTGTGAGGAGCGTCAAGTCGGCGACAATCCTCGGCGTGGAATTGGACCCGGGCCTATTGTTTGTCCAGCATGCCATTAAGATAGGGGAGCGCGCTGCGGCGTGCTTCGGAAAGATGTCGAGGGTTTCAGCGTCATCTTGGGGCATTAGGTATCCAGCGCTCAAAGTGCTGTATAAGGGGACATATGTAGCAACACTTACGTATGCTGCAGCCATTTGGTGCCACAGAATATGTATGTATGTTTGTCGCAGTGTCGTGTTGAGGAGCCAACGTCAGGCACTCATATTGATGACGAAGGCTTACAGATCCACCAGCACGGCTGCTCTGCCCGTGCTGGCTGGCGTTTTACCGGCGGACCTGGAGGTGAGTCGTGCTGGTCGCCTGGATGGGGCGCGTAGAGTCGCGACAGGTAGGGAGTTGAGTCGGCTCAAGCGCGGAATTTGGGTCGCTACAGTGCAGGAGTGGGAGGACCGATGGGCGGGAGAAACAAAGGGATACGAGCTCCGTCAATTCTTCCCGGAGGTGTCCGGGCGGCTCAGGGCAACCTGGGTCGAACCGGACTATCGGACCTCCCAGATCCTCGCGGGTCATGGGATATTTAGAAAGAGACTGCATGATATGGGACTTTATGGAAGTGCGATGTGTGAATGTGGAGAGGGTGAGGAGGACAGGGACCACATTCTGTGGACCTGTCCTATCTATGGGGAATTGCGTAGGGAATTATTGGACGGGATACAGCGTGGAGAGGACTCACCAGGGCCAGTGTACCACACTGATCTCGTGTCGTCGGCGGCGAACTTCAGCGCACTGCGTCGGTTCGCCCACAAGTGGCATGCGCACCGGAGTGCCAGGGAGAGGGAGGAGAAGAAGGGAGGAGGGGCGCTAGAGGCCTGCAGTGAAGGCGTAGGAGTTTTGTCGCCGCCCCAGAATGGGGAGAGGGCGCAGGGACAAGGGCAGTGAATTAAATAATTTGTAGGGAGTGAAGACGTGCCACGGCACCGCGAGCCAAAGTGCAGTGTGCCGTGAGCATCTCCCGCGATTCGGCTCAAATGACCAGGAGGTCGATGGAGCCATGGGAGGTGGTGGGTACGTGTCACCAGGCTGTATGTCATGAACTATTTTTGTTGCCGCTATTACAACAAAAACTAAAAAACAGAATAAAATAAATATTTAAGGAGGCTCCCATACAACAAACGTGATTCTTTTTGCCGTTTTTATAGATGATGGTATGGAACCCTACATGCGCGAGTTCGACTCGCACTTGGCCGGTTTTTATTGTTCACTAGCTTTCATGCGTTGCCCCGCAGCTTCGTAGAATTCGTGGCACACTGCGTGGACTACTTTACCCAGGCATTTTAACTTTAGCTACCGTCATCATCGTTTCAGCCAAAGGACGTCCATTGCTGAATATGGGCCACCCTCATAGGCTTGCACAATTTTGCACAAGTTTGCACAATCGGTTTTGTACCGTTTCCATCCATCAGCTCCGTACTATCTTTATCATATAAGTCGATCGATGTAGCAGGGGGGGGGGCGTCCTAGGCTTTAGTTAGGATTTACTTAAGTAACTAGATATATAATAGACTGCGTACTTTAAACGTCAATTATAACAAACATGCGACGCAACTACCTTACGGAGGTGAGAAGACAGAAGGGAGTAGAAATCATCAGGGCAGCATCAAAAGTCAAGGCAGGGGAGAAGAGGAAGGCGAAACAGAGAGGAGGAGGGGCAGGGGAGAATAAAGGAGCGGAGAAGACAGAGAATGAGAGCATCTCATTCGTTCTCCATTCTCTCCTAAATGGAGAGAGATGAGAAAATGGAAGGGAGGAAGATGAGAGAAGAGGAGTAGTGTGTAAAAGGGGCAGGGGAGAGAGGACGTGTGGGATGAGACAAGGCAGACGGAAAGTGAGAAGAGATTGACGTAGAAGAACAAAAACAAAATATCTTTAATGTAAATAATGTCCAATTCACACAGCGGCGCTGATCAAATATCAACTAATAAAATAGCAGACGAAATTGTTAACAATCTCTTACTTGAGAAGCCGAGAGAAGAGAAGTAGTGTTCAACAGTGTACTACGGTAGTAGACTGTAGGTAAAGGCAGTCGCGGGATCATCACGTCATCGCTCGTGTGAGGTGCCAGTCGAGATTAGTGAACCTCAAGCACACACTCGCTACCTTGCTCCCGTAATCCCTGCTGCCTGTTCCTTCTGTATGTGCTAGTCGAAATCTAAATAACAATTAACCTCAGCTGCTAGTGTTTCTCTATTCACTCCTCTCTGCGGGTAATTGAAATACATTTGGTGCTATCATTGTCGGCACTTTTTATAGCCGAAGGGGTGATCCTTTTTATTATTCACACCCGAATAAAAAAGGGTAGCGCCGCCATTACAATTTTTGCACATAATTAAAAATGAGCAAAAGGTTCGTACATTTTTAAACTCGTAAAAGCATTTGAATAGCGCTTAGATAGGCGAGTCGGCCTGACGGTTCGTCGAGATTAAAATACTTTTCAGGATATTTAACATCCGGAACACGTTCAATGACAACTTGTACGAATATTATATTCACGTTGTTTTGTATCACACAAATATTGTATATTAGTGGTATAGTGATCATTATTATTATTCGTGGATGAATTTATAATTATTTGCAAGTCGGTCACTGCAGAGCCAGTTGCGTCATATGAACATCTCAGCGAACATGTAGTCCCAAACTAAACACAGTTTGACCTTTACCCACGTCACCATAATTAGGGCGGGCGCGCGCCGTCCGGCCTCGTCGCGGCGCAGGCCGGCCGCACACGTCGCGTCGCCGGCGACGAGGGTCCGCTGAGTAATTAAATCACGGCCGCGCCGCACCGCGTCACACGACACATTGATAACGTTTTTCTCTACTGAAACATTCCGCGTCTACGAGGATTGCCTTTCATGATATACATGCGGCCGCCATCCCCACTTTCATCATGGACTCGTTGGATCACGCGTTATATGGTGACGATATCGAAAATCTTATCGAAAAGCTTAAGACACTGACGATGATAATTGGCCTGGGTGTTTCCTAAGTATGTTCCTCTAAAGCAAATAATTACCTCCAAAAAAAAAATATTAAGAAAAATAAAAAACCCGACTGCGGAATACGTTACAGCAACAACTAAAAAGCACAAAACAAGAATTAAGATAGCAATCTTCATTCCTCAAATTTGAGCGTAAACAAAAGTATATATGTATAATAACGTCATTATTGAAGTTCTTAATAGTAGTTTATGAAACTATTGCATAATAAGGGTTATTAAAATACGAGTGTGAGTTTATAACATAAGTAAATTTCAGTATGAGATTAGATAAAATAACTTTTTAAATTTATTTTGATAGCTTGTGCGTAAAGACTGTCATTAAGATACTGTGTTTAGTTTTTTAATGTGTAAATTTCAGTATTAAATTAGATAAAATTATTATGTAGTGGCAGCTTTATATTTAATTACATTTAAATGCAGTCGGAACCCATAAATTTAATGAGTGTTTATGAATTTAAAGAGAATTTAGTGGCCCTCCTTTTTGGCTTCGCCGCAGTCGGGTAAAAAGCGGCTGGATCGGATATGATGAAATGTAAGGGACTAATGCCCATCTTTAAAGCCTAAGCTAATGTCACCTGCACGGGGTGCCTCCTCTCGGCTAACTAACGAGGCGAAAGAGAGAGAGAGACAGAGCGTGTCGAACCCAAATGGTACCTATACCAAAAGGCTACAGTCAAATGTTATTTTTGTATAGGTACTTTTGGTATAGGTACCAATAGGACTGTATGTGACACCCTCGAGGATTGTAGTGATTATATTTATGATAGTCTTCGAAGTCTCCAGAACTAACGAGATACTGCGTTTGCAGCGGAGGTTTATATCTAGCAGTGGGCAGATACGGGCTGATAGTGATGATGACGATTTAACCTTATGTTTATCAGTTGATTTGCGTTTGTACAATACATATGTATTTACGATATAGTATATTATACCGATCGATGGTATAATATACTATATTAATAACACAATAACTTTGCTACGGTCAATTCCGTCGGAACGCATTACGCCTGAGAAGGCGAACTCATAAAAAGTACGTAAATTCTCATCGCAACACAATATTTTTTGTTTCAACAAAATGAATTCCCTTAATCAAGTATCTAATGAAATTGATCAGAGGAAGGCTTTATTCAAGTTTAAACACTGTTAAGCATTGTTAAGGCGGCCTACCCTCCCCTGCTCCGCCGCTGCCCGCCCTCACCGCCCTCGCCGCCCTCGCCGCCCTCGCGAGCGGGAGATTTTTGGAGATACTACATTGCGAATTTGCGACCTCTATCATTATCATGGAGATTTATATATGTAGAAGATAGTACATCAAATGTGTCATTGAATGTTCTGCGACATAAAATGAGGCCAGGGGTCGGCACCAGTCTGGCCCTGGAAAACAGTTCTTAAAATTCTCATTAAAGTATTATATTCGAGCGGGATCGGTAAACTTGCTTTATTTCTCTTTTTTTTTATACTACGTCGGATGGCAGACAAGCATACGGCCCGCCTGATGTGAAGCGGTTACCGTAGTCATATTAACGCTCGCAACATAAAATATCGCTCGCGCGCCGTTACCCCCACTGCCAACACATCATCTCCTTCCTTTCTGGTGACCTCACTCACTCGCAGCAGGAACACAACAACCCTCAAGGGAATTGTTATTTGGCTGCGGTATTACGTAAGTGATTATTACCTCATTTCAAATGTCGTTCTTGAAATGCCTCTGGATTCCTGACTCCGTCGAGCGTCGCGAGAGTTAGCGATGCAAGCAGCAATGTACTGCAAAAGTGGCCTCACGATGTGTGCGCTACTTTGACTATGAATACGAGAAGAAAAATATTTGCCAAAGAAAATAGGAGTACGTACTCGGGGTACGGAAACATATTATATAGATAAAATTTCTTTGCATGTCCGTATGTAGTACAATTAATGACATAAGTATCTGTTTTATAATTGTAACATTCTTACACCAGCTGCTGCCCGTGACTTGATTTAACACCTTAATATTTCCAAGAAAAGAAATAATTTATGTGTAGACCTATAAACTCCGTCATCCAGAACACAAAATTAGGAATAATTTCTGCGATTCCGAAAATGACGCTGGTCCCACAGAATATACTGTGATTTTTAATGGGGTACACATTCCATACAGCGACCGGGTTAAAAATTTGGGAATCTATTTCGATAAAACTTTTTCTTGGATTCCTCAAGTGGCCGAGGTTAGTAGGAGAATGTTTGCAGCCACCTGCTCACTCAGGAGGCTTAGAAATTTCTTACCGATTGGCACCAGAATTGCGCTTGCACAGTCCATAATCCTCCCGATCCTTGATTATGCAGATTCATGTTATATCGACATCACGGAGGAGCAACTTTGTAAACTTGAGCGTCTTCAAAATCTCTGTATTCGCTTCATTTATGGGCTTCGTAAGTATGACCATGTTTCTCACTTTCGTTCTCAGCTCAAGTGGCTCCCAATCCGTTTTCGCAGGAAATTGCATATTCTCGCCTTGTTGTATTCCATCCTTTTTAATCCCTTCACGCCTTTATATCTTAAAGATTCCTTCACATACCACTCTGACATCCGAGGCGTTAATGTTCGTAGTGCTCTTCAACTTCGTCTTGTAACTCCCTCTCATTCCACTCAATTCCTCTCCAAATCCTTTTGTATTCAGGCTGTCCTACTATGGAACTCTCTTCCGCTTGCTATACGACAAGCTCAAACAATTGATAATTTTAAGAAGCAAGTCAAAGATTACTACCTTTCAATGGTCTCAGTATAGCGTATATATATATTTCCTTGTTCCCCTTCCATGTATAATGCATAATTTATTTAATTTTTAATGTTATTGTTTAAGGTTATCAGTAAAGTTTAATGTTTATATATCTACATATGTGTATGTGAGTATGTTTTTAGTTTTTCATTGTGTCTTTACTTTGTTTACAGCGCCACCTACCACTTATATGTATTTCTTTTTTCCTATACCCAAAGGTTGCCTGGAAGAGATTGCTTATAGCGATAAGGCCGCCCGTTGTACTTTATAATAATTGTTACTACTTTGTCATCCTGTATTTGGTGCAATAAAGAGTAATGTATTGTATTGTATTGTAATATACTCTATTTTGTAATACGTCTAGATGTATTGTAGGTATACTAGTTATGAAACGCGCCCGGCTTCCATTCCGTGACTACTCGCACAAGAGCGCAGTAACATCGGTGTTAAAATTAACTTCGGCGAAGTGTCGCGAGCGCGGCCGTCGGCAGCGACGCGGACGGTACAATCTAATCACTTTTAAGCTCAGCCGAGTAATTCCGTAAATTGATTTCCCAACAAAGAACTACCGCGAGCCGTTTGTCGCGGAGATGTCTCCGCGCTCGTTTATGAAGCGTCGCCCTCTTGTAGCTCTGTAGCGGTATCCACAGCCCGACCGGTGGGGCGCGTGGCGCGTCTCTCTGACGACTTTAACGCGGGCTGAAGCCGCGTGTAACTGCTTGTACCCACTTAAAATTGAAATGTGTTTTCTGTTTATCCGGAATAATTATCGGAAATTCATAGGGCTACACATATTGGAGTGTAAGTGGTTCGTAATCACCTCTGAGACAAAGCCAAACTCCCCTGCACGTGATGCACCCAGCTGATTGACAAACGAGGCTCTAGAATTAACATTTTATTTTGAAACAAGGTTTTTATTAATCGTTTTAAATTAAGAACTAATAAGTTTATCTATTGTGCTTCGCTCATCGAGCCTCTTCATTTGATACCCACATCACAACATCACATCGAAAGTTTACAATTAGGGTTTGGTACGAAAGGTGGGTGTGAGGCCGCTATTCACGCCGTACGTACTTTTGTTGGCAGCGTCAATTGCGAGGTGCTGCTTAAAATTGACGTCAAGAATGCCTTTAACTCGATAAGTAGGAACACCATGTTGACAGAAACCAGGTGCAATATTCCTGAGGTATACAATTATTTATCTCAGTGTTACTCCAGCCCGTCAAAATTGATGTACAAAGAAAATGTTATACTTTCCACCGTTGGCTGTCAACAGGGTGATCCTCTTGGTCCAGCCATTTTCAGTTTAGGAATCAATGCAGTAATTCAGAACCTTTTTTCAAAATTTAATATTTGGTACCTTGACGACGGAACATTAGGTGGTAGCGCTGACGTTGTGTTGTCAGACTTGAGCAATATAATTACTAAGTTCAATTCCATTGGTCTTGACCTTAACTTAAACAAATGTGAGCTTTTTATATCAGAAAATGTATCAAGTTCTGATAAATTAAAAATAATCAACAACTTTAATAATTTAGCTCCGGGTATAAATTTACTTTCTAAAGATTCTCTCAATATCCTCGGATCACCTATTTTTGATGACGGTATTCCTCTTTTTGTACAAAATTCAATTTCAAAATTCAATCAATATTCGGACAGGCTACAAAAAATTAATTCACATTATGCAATATTTATTTTAAAATTTTGCCTATTTCTGCCTAAATTCACCTATTTGCTCCGTTCTTGTCCCCTGTGGAAGTTTAATAATATAATGAATTCTGTAGACGTATTACTTAAGAACCAGGTGGAAGTTATTTTAAATGTAAATCTTGGGGATGATTCTTGGACTCAAGCATCACTGCCAATTAGATTTGGTGGTTTGGGTATCCGCAAAATTTCGGATGTGTCTTTGCCTGCCTTTCTATCCTCTATTTATAGCACAGCTAAGCTCACACAGGAAATGCTGACTCCGTCTCTTAGCAATTATTGTATCACTGGGCTTGAAGAGGCCAGAAATGCTTGGCTGGAGGCATTTCCAAACGCGGTTTTCCCTACCGATTTATCTATTCAAAGGAGCTGGGATAATATAAATTGTGAACATATTATGGGAGCTCTGCACAGCGCGAACAACATCGGCCAACTGAAGCTCTCCATACAGTGCACCGACATATATTTATTACCTCGGTGCGAGACTCCCGATCATGCTATCTCTTTCTTCTAATCGGAACACAAGTGACTTCTACATTGGTGCGAGACAACCGATATTGCTGTCTCTTTCTCAACTTGTATAAATATAGGAAATGTACCCAATAAAGTTCAGTTCGCAATCCGACCTCGAGTTTCACTCTTCACTTCTCACCAGAATAGAACCCACAACCACAACAATTGGTAACCCCGACGTCTGAAAGAAGAAAGAAAATGTCGACTGAAGCGAAAGAAGAGAAATTTAGCTACGATCTAGCAGCCGTCTCGGTACAGTCAAGACTCCTACCGTTTTGGCGCGACATCCCACGGGCATGGTTCATCCAATTCGAGGCTGTCATCGATCCACTGAAGACTTCAGACGACCAGAAGTTCCGTTACGTGTTGCAGCAACTCCAACCGACAGATCTACAACATCTCACAGATATTTTGTACAAGCCACCAGACACCGATAAATATGCCACGCTGAAGAACCGTTTACTCGCCGTCTACGAAAAATCCGAGGTGCAAAACTTTCAGAAACTAGTAAGTGGTCTAGAACTCGGTGACCAGAAGCCCACACAGCTGCTACGGAAAATGCGTGAACTCGGCAGCGGAATGATTACTGACCAAGGCCTGAAGATCGAATGGCTAAACCAACTGCCGCCGTACATTCGCTGCGTCCTCTCCGTCAACAACGAATCTTCGCTCGACACGCTCGCTGCAATGGCCGACAAGATGATCGAATACTCAGGCAATTCTAGCACCAACACTATTGCTGCATTAACAGACCCAGCACCAGCTCTCGCCGTGCCGACGCAACTGGAAATACTATCGAAACAACTCGAAAAGCTGACATTCGAAGTAGCCGAATTACGTGAGCACTCCAGTCGACGCAGTTATCGCCGTCCATTTCACAATCGTCGCTCTCGCTCGCGCTCCAACTCTGCACAGCGCCGACAACAACCGAAGCCCGGCGATGCAACTTGGGAATGCAAATACCACTTCAGATTCGGCGACAAAGCCAAACGTTGCGAGTCGCCGTGCTGTCGAAGAAACAAATCGTCGGAAAACTAAGTGAGACACTGACCGTGGCGGACGTCGGTGTCAACAGCGTCAGCAACCGCCTTTGTGTTCACGACCGCAACAGTCATGAACGTTTCCTCGTGGACACGGGCGCAGATATCTCCGTGTTAGCCGCCACACCTAAAAGAAAAATGAAAACTTCGAGCACCTACAAACTCTTCGCCGCAAACAACTCTCCTATTAACACGTATGGCGAAAAAACCATCAAGCTAGATTTTGGGCTACGACGAAGTTTCTCATGGACATTTGTGGTCGCCGATGTGAAGACTTCTATCCTGGGAGCCGACTTTCTACGCCACTACAAACTTCTGGTAGATCTGCACAAGAAGAAGCTAATTGATGAGGTCACGGAACTTACCATTGACGCCGTAGAAATATCGACCTCCATCGAATCAATTCGCATCGTAAGCTCCGATCAAGTATACCACGACGTGTTGAAGCAGTACCCGAACGTTCTCCGCCCCATGTCATTGAAGCAACCTGCAAAACATGAAGTCGTCCACCACATCGATACGACGGGTCCTCCGCTGTACTCACGCGCGCGCCCTTTGCCGCCCGACAAATACCAAGCCGCAAAAGCTGAATTTGAACGGATGATAGAGTTGGGTATCTGTAAACCGTCGAAGAGTCCATGGGCGAGTCCCCTGCACGTGGTGAAGAAAAAGGATGGAAGCCTACGTGTGTGCGGCGATTACAGAAGATTAAACGCAGTCACACAACCCGATCGCTACCCTATACCGCGTATTCAAGACTTCACTTACGCGCTACACAATATGAAGATATTTTCGAAGCTTGATCTCAAAATGGCGTACTACTGGATTCCACTGGCTAGCCAAGAAGATGCGCAGAAGACAGCTATAATCACACCGTTCGGCTTATACCAATTCAATTGCATGACCTTTGGCCTCCGCAACGCCAGCCAAACTTTTCAGAGATTCATGCATCAAATACTCAGGGGCATCGAAGGCTGCTTTTGTTTCGTGGACGACATCCTTCTATACTCAGAAGACGAAAGTCAGCACAAGGAACTACTTCACAGAGTACTGCAACGCCTCGATACATACGGCGTAACACTTAACGTCGAAAAATGCAAGTTCGGTGTAGAGAAAATTAACTTCCTCGGCTACGAGGTTTCGGCGAGCGGAATCAAGCCTACACAAGAGCGAATCGAAACAATATCTACGTACCCGAAGCCGAAGACCGTCGTGGAGCTACGCCGTTTCCTGGGCTTAATTAACTTTTACCGCGACTGTCTGCCACATCAAGCCGAAATGCAACATGAATTGAACAAGTACATACATAACAAAAAGAAAAACGACAAAACGCCAATCCAGTGGACACCAGCAGCAGAAGAAGCCTTTGAAAAATGCCGCCAAAGCATCTCGGAGGCAGCCACGCTCAGCTACACAGTTCAAGGTTCCACCCTGGCCATCATGACGGATGCTTCAGACCACAGTCTCGGTGCGGTTTTGAATCAGAGGATAGAAAATGTATGGAGACCGCTAGCATTCTTTTCGAAAGCAATGAGTGCCACACAACGCCGCTACAGTGTATACGATCGCGAACTATTAGCGATGTATGCAGCTGTAAAACACTTTCGTCGATTGATAGAAGGCTGTGAAGTCATCATCTACACCGATCACAAACCTCTCACTCACGCGCTAACAAAATCACCGAGCAGCAGCGACACCCCGCGGCGTGAACGACAACTACACTTCATAAGCCAATTTTGTACGAACATCAAGTACACGAAAGGTGAAGACAACGCAGTCGCCGACGCTCTATCACGCATCGAAGAAATCCAATGTCCGACTGAAATTGACTACAAGCAACTAGCAATCGACCAAGGCAACGATGAGGAGCTCAGACAATTGAAAACAAAGCAAAATCTAAAATTCGGCGAAGTTGCGTTACCCGGACTCGAGCGACCAATCACGTGCGAGCTTTCAATCACATCGCCTCGTCCCTATCTACCTAAGGCATACCGATTTGCTGCATTCAAAGCACAACACGGTTTATGCCACACGGGGATTCGAACAACACGGAAGCAAATGAGGACTAAATTCTTCTGGCCGGCGATGAACAAAGATATATCAACATGGGCAAGAGCATGCATCAGCTGTCAACGAGCCAAAGTGCAACGACACGTCGTTACCCCGCATGCAAGATTTCCGCCATCGCAACGCCTGGAACACATACATATCGACATTGTAGGTCCCCTGCGCCTATCACGGGACTACCGATACTGCGTGACAATCATCGACCGAGCTACGAAATGGCCCGAGGCAGTCCCAGTACGAGAAATCACCGCTGAAATAGTCGCAACAGCGCTGTACGAAAATTGGATAGCACGTTTCGGCTGCCCGCTTCGTATATCAACTGACCAAGGCCGACAGTTCGAGTCGTCATTATTCAATGCACTCATGAAGAAGTTCGGCATAACTAGAATTCGCACAACGCCTTATCATCCGCAAGCAAACGGACAAATCGAGAGATGGCATCGCACACTGAAAGCCGCGCTAATGGCTCGAGGCGCTACTACGCAATGGACCGACGAATTGCCGACCGTACTGTTGGGACTACGCACCGCACTACGGGAGGACAACAATTTAAGCCCTGCATTGATGACCTACGGCACTACTCTACGCATTCCATCCGATTTTTTCGTTCCGACGCAACCGCAAATCGACGATGCAGACTTCGTGCGACGTCTCACTCAAACGATGGCGTCACTAACACCGACGCAGCGCTCTCACTCGCAACAGTCAACATTCATCTATAAAGACCTTTCCACGTGCACCCATGTATTTGTCCGCAATGACACAGTTCGTGCACCGCTGACTCCGCCCTACGATGGACCTTATGAAGTACTGAAGCGCCACGACAAATTCTTCGAGATACAGCTGCCGCTGCGAACGAGTGTAATATCGCTCGACAGACTCAAGCCCGCATACATCTTAAACGAGGACGGTGAAACCAGCAACAGAGCTACGGTGGAAGAAACGGTGACGCAATCATGGCTACCAGCGGTCAACAATGCAACGTGCGACGCAGCCGGCCTGCCTTACGTTACGAGAAGTGGCCGCACGGTGAAGAAAAATGTACGCTTCGCTTGACGGGGAGTGGTATGGGAGCTCTGCACAGCGCGAACAACATCGGCCAACTGAAGCTCTCCATACAGTGCACCGACATATATTTATTACCTCGGTGCGAGACTCCCGATCATGCTATCTCTTTCTTCTAATCGGAACACAAGTGACTTCTACATTGGTGCGAGACAACCGATATTGCTGTCTCTTTCTCAACTTGTATAAATATAGGAAATGTACCCAATAAAGTTCAGTTCGCAATCCGACCTCGAGTTTCACTCTTCACTTCTCACCAGAATAGAACCCACAACCACAACAATATTTATAAGAAACTCCTGAATAGCGGTGGTTCACAAGACCGTGCGAGGTTGCAGGCGGTCGCGAGAAAAGAATCTGGGTTTTGGCTTCATGCATACCCATCAGTAAATACGGGTACTTTTCTGGAACCAGATACTCTACGCATATCAATTTCGTTGCGTTTGGGACTCGATGTCTATTCCACCCACAGTTGTCCTTGCGGTGCTATTGTCGACCGCCTGGGCCACCACGGCCTTTCCTGTCAAAGGAGCGCCGGACGTTTCTCCCGCCACGCCGCTCTGAATGACATTTTGCGCCGTTCTCTTGCCAGCGTCAACGTACCGGCTATTTTAGAGCCGAATGGTATCGTGCGTGACGATGGCAAGAGGCCGGACGGAATGTCTCTCATGCCGTGGAAGACTGGAAGGTGCCTGGTTTGGGACGCCACTTGCGTGGACACCCTTGCCCCGTCACATCTTCAGGTTTCCACGGTGAGAGCTGGAGCGGCGGCTGAGCTGGCGGAGAAGAACAAAATCTTAAAATACCGAGGTATCGGCTCCCAATACCTATTCAGCCCTTTCGGAGTCGAAACCCTCGGTCCTTGGGGCCCCTGTGCCTTGAGTCTTTTTGAAGACATTTCAAAGAGACTTTTTCAAGCCACCGGGGACCCAAGAGCCGGCGCTTACTTGGGTCAGAGGCTAAGCATCGCCATCCAAAGGGGTAACGCTGCTAGCGTTTTAGGCACGCTGCCTCACGGACCTACTTTAGATAGTTTTTGTTAAGATAGGTTTACACAGTTTAGTTTAGTTTTTATTGTCTGCATTATATTATTTATGAATTGAACATCGAAAGTTAAAATTATAAAATAGCCATTTTGTGACGCCGCCGCCAATATTGAATTTAAAATGACGGCATTTAGGTACTCGTGCATTGTTACGAGAAACCAATGAGTGTTCCAAATCTCAGCTCAATCGGGTACTGAAACGTGGATCAAATTTACCTCGCAAGATGTGATCACAGACACCGCGGTGAAACTAAACAAAAGCTGGTAAAATCAAAACACGCGGAGGAAGTCTCGCGTCGCAGCTGACGTTGCTACATTATCCATAATATACAAATAACCTAATTCTACTGAAATCATAAACGAGCTGATGATGACTCATACTGCAGATTAGTTTGTGCGCAGTTTTCGTAGACGTTCGTACGAAATTCGTAGCCCGCGAGCTACGATAGTAATGTATGCCTGTATCTACAATATTTGTACACTGAACACTACAGAAACGGATGACTTGGATGCGATTACGGAATAATATTTTTGTAATTCCGCTTCTTCTTCTTGGGGCACCTCTCCGATTAATGAAGGTTGGCAGTCAGCTCTGCATACTTCTTTTTTGTCCTTGGCCGCAAGAAAGAGTTCGTAATTTCGATCGTCCACGGTACATCATAAGTTTTACTTTCTAGTATTAGGCACCATACAGCCAGCTGATAAAAACTTATAGCAGCCCTCGGTGACAAGAGAGTCAACTGTTTACAAAAGCTAATATAGATTATTTTAATGGATTTATAAGCCTACTAATCAACTGTGTTAATAATAAGGAAACCGTGCGCCGTGCAATGACGTTACACCGGACGACATAGAAGAGGGGTAAGGAAGCGGTAAGGAAACACGAAATAATATTTTTTCAGTTTTAATTTACCTCTTTTAGGGTTCCGTACCTCAAAAAGAAAAAACGGAACCCTTATAAGATCACTTTGTTCTCCGTCTGTCTGTCTGTCTGTCAAGAATTTATATGTCGAGAATGCGTGGAGGTATCAAGCTGAAATTTGAACTGTATACTCAGGTCTACGGTCCCATGAAGTTGTAAAAAAATCAAACTGCTAAGTTTACGTAGAAAAAAGTTACGGCCGTTTATTCAACAAAAAACGCATATTTCGACACACTCAAGGGAATCAAAACCTATAGGGTACTTCCCGTTGACCTAGCACTATGAAATTTGGCAAGTAACATCGTTATAGACTACAAGTACAGGAATAAATCTCAAAACTATACATTTGTAAATAGATCTTAAAAAATAGGAGGTCTATATTTTTTAAGGGTGTCGAAATTTCATATTGAAACTACTAGTTCAAAAAAATCGAAGCTTTGCGAAAGCTGCCCAGCCCAGTCGAATGCGTGCAAACTGAATGGTCTGCCCGAGGTAAACATAGCCTTTAAGCACTTCTATAGCTGCATTCCTTACGATAAATGGTTCATGACTTTCGTTTTGTCAAAATTCATCACCAGCCCTATGGATTGAAATGAAGTATTAAGGTCGTTTAGCATTCGACTGAGATCTTCCAGCAACTCAGCCATTATGACATCATCCGCAGACCAAATTATCTCTTCACTCTTAAATTATCGTTGTATACGTATGCACATTAATGTTTTCACTAAAACGTGTGTTCACATTACGATTGACTACTAGAACCTGCTACATAAAATGTTACGAGTCTCGTGCATTACTATTTTCAGGTTATATAATATAAAATCGTCCGTAGTTCTAGGAAAAACTTTATGGCTCTACATAACATCAGACGTGATATTTGCTTCGCCAACGTCTGACATCAACGTGTTTTAAAATACACAATCATTAGCCAGACTGTACAAACATTAACTTAATCAAAATCAGTAATTGAATTCACGTTGCCGTCGTTGCATTCTAATTGCTATTATTCTCGAGACCTACGGATAATGAAAAACTGGTCTTAAGAAGACAACAGAACTGTCGCGTTGCCGTACATTTCAAAAGCTCTTCATGTCTTCGTCTTCAAAGGCATGACGAACTTGAACCCCATGATCCCCATGGTTGGAAAACGTTGCTGGGAGTTCATTCACTTACTGTGTTGGATGCCACTGTGAACTACACACACAAATAGTCAAACAACCGGGAAATCCAGTAAAACCGTAAAATTTTATATCTGGTCTATGGAGACCAGTTCATGGGAACGTTTAGAAGACAATATGCCTGATAGACATCGACGCCTACATGATCTATACCAAACCACATAAATCTAAATTCTATCTGATTTATGAAGTGGTGGTTTATGAACGAACACACGATATATACATACACATATAGATAGCTACGAGTATGATCAACAGAACAAAGTATGTGCCTGTATGTGTGTGTCGATGAAACAAAGCGAAATACAATATGCCATCGCAAGGGTGAAATTTGTAAGTCGATTACACAAACTGCCATTTGTGGTGGCGTTCATTAGTAACGGTCCCTCCGTGGCCCGTTAGGTAGATTTATTCTCACGAAGTGACGTATGCGTCCGTGTGCAAGGGCGGGCGGGCGGCGCGAGCACCCTCGTCGCGGCGGGCCGACCTGATTGTTGAGGAGCCGCCGCCGGCCGCCGCTTCACACCTAAATGGTCGCAATGTATCTCGAATGTCTTACAATACTACTATACAGGAGGATTCTAATTGTACATGGGTTTTTTCACCTCAGATAAGAGTAATGCGTCTTGATGCAACGTAATGTTTTTTTACTATTTAGTGACAACATGTCCGAATACGATCGAAGCTACAAGCCGAACTCAGTATCACAACATAACCAGAAGACCGTAGCTGTAGAAAGTACATTAGAAATAAATAACCCCGTTCTTCTTAAAATTTCCAAAATAAAGTTTAAAAAACTAAAACGCGACTACTAAAAACACGCTCTAAAAAGTACGAAACAAGAAAATAGTCTCCGCTGAAATTATTATGTACATACTATAAAACAATTACCGACTTTTAAATAAACAACTTACTTACACGTAGTATATTTTAACGTAGTTTTTTATACATCATACTGATAGAGATATGTTTAAAGGATAGCCGTGGTCGTATGCCACCTACTGTACAAAAACCTACTGTGCAAAACAGATTCATTACAATAATAAAATTAAATCAAAGTCAAAGAAATTAAATCAGCAAAAAGGAAGGTTATGATTTTGACCTGTATGTAATAGGTCAAAATCATAACACTACTTTTTGCTTCGCCGTAGTCGGGTAAAAATGGGCAAACGATTGTCAGAATGAATTTTACAAGTGATAACGAGTATGTGCATAATCCCATATGACATTTCTACTAATGATTTGTTTCGGAGAAATCACCACAGGAATTTCCAAACGTACTCAAATGCACGAGAATATAAACACACCAAAATTGTTTGAGTATTTCTCTGAGTGAGATTTTAAAATTGTCTTGTAAATGATATGAAAATCTAGCGTTGCTTTCTTGAAGCACGATACATAAATTGTGTACAATTCGTTATAGCGAAACTTGTGTTCCGCTAGTGTTGAGTACAAACACAGGCAGATTGGAAGGTCACCCGTGCCTCTGGAATGCTACCAAAAACATAATAAAAATGGTGCTCAGCCCGTTACTTCGTCGATTCTTAAAAATTTCCACGATTTATTGTTTACATACAAGAATCCCATTGCTACATTCTGAACCAATTTCTCTATCCTTGTCGGCCGCCTCACTAATTATGTCACCGCGAGTATGCACTCGATTGCCAATGCAAGAATGAGAGAAGAAAGCATGAATCGCGAGCGGTGCCCGTGCCGCCGCAGGTATCGAGAGCGGCCTCCTTCAATTAACGTGGAGGGCCCTCCCGGCCCAGCCGTCCGCTCTCCGGTGCTCTACTCACTTGTTTGTTTGCGAAATATTTTCCATGTTTCCCAACGACGAACATATTTTGTAGATAATACATTCATGGTTATTCATGCTTTTAATATAAAGTATACTTTTAAGCAATCTTAAATTAAGACACTTACTGACCCTATTTCAAATTTGCTAATTGATACATTTACCCACCGAAAATACCGAAGATTTAGAAGCAAACTTTACAAAACCAAAGTCTTCAACCGGTGCTTCCTCGCCCCATGACCTACGGTGCAGATACTTGAACTCTGATCATTGGCTGGTCCATTAATTGAAAGTCCCGCAGCGAGCGACGGAGAGACCTATTCTCGGCATTACTCTAAGTTATCGATATAGCTCTCAGAATAAGCAGGCTGAAGTGGGCTGTGGGCTGAATGGGCTGGCCACATCTGCCGAGTCAGCGATGGCAGATGGGGAGGAAAGTCCTATGGTGGAGACCTCATATGGGTCGCCGAAGCGTCGGGCGCCGCTCCTCTAGATAAACCGATAACCGGTGATGAAAGCGGAGCATTAGTGCTCATGTCTAGCAGTGGATATCGGCTGAGGATGATGATAATGATGATGAAGAATATTTCGCAAAGAATAATTTCACAGAACAAAAGCAATGAATGTAAATAAATGACAAGCGGCGGGCGGCGGGCGGCGCTCGGGACGAAATTGAATGAAATGCAAATGAATGAAAATGATATTCGTAATAAATTCAAATGAAGGCGGCTCGCTTTATATTCAATTTTTGTTAGCTCTCATTATTAGCATCGAAGTCGGCGTCGGTCCGCGCCGTCGTCGCCCGCCCGTCGCCCGCCCGTCGCCCGCCCGTCGCCCGCCCGTCGCCCGCCCGTCGCCCGCCCGTCGCCCGCCCGTCGCCCGCCCGTCGCCCGCCCGTCGCCCGCCCGTCGCCCGCCCGTCGCCCGCCCGTCTCCCGCCCGCGGCCGAGGGCTCAATCTACTGCCAGGGATTCAACACAGGGAATTCAATACTATACTTAATCGTTCACGGTACAGGCTGTACATCTCGGGAATGCATTTATCTTCCATCCGTAATGCACAATCTTTACACTCCTTTGAAAACGTAGTTAAATTTCATTACTTCTGGAGCTAGTAAATATAACATCGATTCAGTTATAACTATATGAAGGTGCTGTTGTTTCGTTGTGTTCGTAATCTCTCTTGTCGCAATCCATCAAGTGTCTTAGTATATAGTGGGCTATGTAGTTTGTATGTTCTGCTACTAATTTCGGATTGATTGCCTCGTTTTGCGCCACCTACCATATTATGTGTCAGGGATGTCTCCGACTAGCGTAGGCCGTGGATCTAATATCTATCGCTAAGACTGCCATAAAGAAGCTTTACTTTGGACAGTGAACAACTTGCTTTCTGGACCTCGGAAACTGTAATATTGGTGGGGCTGCAGGAGCAACTTGGAATAAATCAAATGAGTGTTCACTTTTTCTGTTCTCATAAAAAATGAACTTTTAGGGTAGCGTACTTAAGAACTCAAAAAGAAAAGGTAACCGTTATACGTCTAACATAACGGAATTTAATTTTAAATTATCTGTCCAACACTTTATTAAAATTAAATCCTTATTGTAATTCTTGAGAGTCCATCCCATTAGTAGAGCCCGGGCAGCTGGCATCACGCAGGAAATATTTATTTATTTTATTTATTTATTTATTTATTTATCTTAGCTTAAATATAGTAACAAACAATTAAATGAAACGTCCCTCTGCGTTGAAGTATTTTTAATTAGAGGCTACTAAGGTAATAAAGCTTCTAGGCCAATCAAACATTTATACTTGAATATCTTCGAAATAAATTTTAATATGTGTTGTTTCAATTCGTATGTCATTACTTCGTCTGTCGTAGGACTGCGTAGAACGTGTAGGATGATTTAATTATCTGCAAACATAATTGAAGTATTCATCACGACGTTTTCATTTATGTACAAAAAGAATTTTGGCGAGGAGTATGCTGCTTTATTTTTTATTTTTTTTAAATCAAATGGATATCTTTATTGAATATCATGGGTGATTTTATACATAAAAATTAAATCCATAAAGTTTAATAAAGATACACAAAAATAAATTTTACTTTTGAATATGGAAATATCAAAGTAATTAACCAAATTCAAATGAAAATAAATTTAAAGTTACTAGCGAGCAGGCACCGCGTCTGTCGCGCTCGAGGGCCACAACGTCAAGAGCAAACCGGCGCTCGTACTTACAGCACGACCGAACATCGACGTCAGGCATGGATATCGCCTTCGGTGGCCATTTCGGTGGCAATAAACGATCTAGAAAACGGTCATCATTGACAGGCTGTAACAAAATACTGTCAGTGGCTGCAGCCGCCCGCAGTACCGTGACAAAGGTGGGCAGCGACAGCGGCACGACGCGGCCGGCGGCGGGGCGCAGCGGCCGCTGGGCGCGCTCCATGGCCAGCAGCAGCGAGCGCTGGAAGCGCAGCGGCGCGCCGAGCCACCGCGTCGCGTACATCGACGCCACCAAGCGGTCGCTCTGCAACACACCGGCGCGCGGCTCAGTCGCGGCTCACTCGCACACGGCGACCGGCGGCGAGCGAACGGCGAGTGAACCGACCTCTACTGTCACCTCGTTCCCGTAGTAGCAGTACAGCAGCAGCTCGGTGAGGATGCAAATTATGAAAAGCACGTTCGATGCGAATTCGATGCTCAGCACGCTCAACTGAAAACGGAAAGTACGAGTCTGAAAAATTTCACCCGTGCTTTTAGAAACAGTAGAGTAAATAAACACAAAGTCTTTTTTTCTTCGTCACGTCTGTATTCAGTGATCGAGTTATCAAAAGATATATAGCAATATTAATTGTAGTAATTATAATGTAATCTTCGATTACATTGTTATAATGTATTACGTTTGCAGTGCTCCGTAAATAATTAAAAATGTTCAAATGACCGATCCGATCGTATTTTCTCCTGCGGACGTGAATGTACACTTACGCTGACCAGTCTGTAGGCGGCCATACACAGGATCCAACCTCCTATACCGAACTGAATTAATATGGCATTTCCGAACACGTCTTGAAGTAGATCCACTGTCCTGGAATAGTAGATTCATTTTTAAAACAGTAAAAGGATAAATTAACCCTGTATAATACACATAATACAGGGTTAAAGTGGAGCTCGATGGCGTCGTCGCGCATGTCCGTCCAGTCGATCACGAGTGATGAGTTTATTTATCTCAAGCTCCTCCGTGCTGCGGGGGGCACATAAAGCTGTCGGTCCCAAGTCGTTAAACCAAGTCAGAGGCCTTTAAATTGAAAACCCTGGCCTCCGCCAACCCGCAGGTGAGCAGTGTGGCGAAGTATGCTGTAAACCTCTTCTATTGTAAGGAGACCCGCGGCCCAACACATGATGGTAATAGAGTAATATTCTGACAATACGCCACAGAAGAAAAACAACGGCCAATCGCCCCTCGCGTGATACAATCGATAGAGTGTAACGTCGTGTGTTTATTTCATTGTTTTTGTGTTGACATCAGTCATGTTATATTTCTGTTGAGCCACAAAGCGTCAAAAATGAACACCAGAAAAATGACCCAATTGTGACATCCCTCAAATATACTCGGCCTCGTCCTCCGGGTTACATTTTATTTTAGTAAGTAGCGCACGGATCGCAACGATTTCACACAAAAGAATCAAGTGAGCCTTCTGTGGCTTGAGTTACTGGCGACACAGACAGACGTCAGCTGGGCTCATCGTGGCTTCATTTCCGAGGGATTGTCTTGCGTGAACTTTCAGACAGACGTGAAGACACAATAGTGGTTAAGTGTAAATGTAAGTACTATGTATATATGTCATGTAAGCACCTGTTTATTTTTTTGTAGTGCGTCAAACATTCCACAAATAGTTCCGATAGAACTTCGTGCCGGCGGGCCTCGGACTGCGTACTTGCCTCTTCGGTTGCCCTTTCAGTCAAACTTTCGAAGTTCATCCTTAAATTAAGTAAAATGTAAGATGTGGTAAAATAGATTATAAAAATAACTAACTATAAAATGCAGATCAACACACATATCTACTATTCAAAAGAATGCAACGTTATCAAGAACAATGTTCTAGTGTTCTATTATGTAACCCTTGCGATAGAACATGGTTTACGAAGTAACTACATATTGAGTAATCTGTTATATGGTTGCCGAAATATGAGTTACAATTAGATATGTAAAGGCGATAATTTTATAAAAAGGATCTCCTCGTAACCCGGGGCCCTACCGCCGAAGGTGAAGCCGATTACCATCGAATTTATTGTTTGCGAATATTGAATTTCAGCTTAGATTTATGGTGCCTGTGTTAGTTTAGCCGGTAGCAACCCTGGAGCTCAACCGACAGATCTGAAGATATTTGTCAATAAATAAGACCTATTTTTCGAATCAAGTTATTCGACTGTAATCGGCTTCGGGGATAGGGCCCCTGGTTTATATTACTTTTATGCATCCAAGCAGTACAAAAAAAACAGTGGAACTTCGGGAGTGTCAACAGAAGTGAAAATTTTAATAATTAGGGGCTTGTGTATTTATCGAATCGTCAGGAAATATTTAGCGCTACTGAAAGCATTTCCTTTTTCTAACTCTGCACGTGTATTTCGGGGACTTATATATTTGTCGGCGGAAACCGTCTCGGCGTACAACGTCCCGTTCGCAGAGCGTCAGAACGAACCGTAGAATTCTCAGCTGCGTCTGACACTGGTACAGCACCGTCGCCACGAACGCGTCCATGGTGGTGTTGGCGACGCCCACCAGCGTCGTCACGTAGTACGAGTACAGCAGGACGAACACGAACCTGGAACGAGGAAAGATAAGATATATATCGTGGCGCGATACGTGGAGCTCCACGGTATCGGGGCGGACACTGACTGGGCGGGCTGCTGGTAGTCGAGGCCGGTGCAGACGGGGAAGTGCACGACGTGGCCGCGCGCGCGCGCCGCGGCCGGGAGCCCGGCCCACAGCGCGCACGTGGCGGCGGCCGCGCCCGCGAACCAGCGCTGCAGCCGCCGCGCCACCAGCGCCGCCCGCCGCAGCCGCGCGCGCGCCGCCCGCCCCCCGCCCGCGAACGACGCGTCTGCACACACGTTATACGCTCCATATGTCTTATGATATACTCGTAAATGATCACGGACAGTTTGGTTTCCGTCCACGAGTGTCCACTGATATGGCAATATTTGCGCCGAAGCAGGTGGTCGGTTACTACAAACGAGAAAACACTAGCGTTTGCGCCCGCTTTCTAGATCTCAGCCGTGCCTTTGACGCTTTGAATCACAAATTACTGTGGCGGAAGCTCGACGAGACGGGAGTCCACCCTGGCATTGTTGGTCTTCTTGAGTATTGGTGTCGAAACCGGACCGACGATGTCAGGTGGAGTTCCGAGACGTCGGACGGCTACTGTCTGTCATGCGGTGTGAGACGGGGTGGGTTAATCTCTCCCGATCTATTCAACGTTTATGTAAACGATTCGCTCGAGGAGCTGAATAGCACTCCTCTGGGGCTTCTTTTGGATGACAGATATGTCAATAGTTTCAGTTACGCAGACGACATGGTGCTGCTCAGCCCGTCGATCAATGGCCTACAGAGACTTATAACTACATGTGAAAACTATGCTAGGGAACAAGATCTTAGATACAGCACAAAAAAGACGGAGATGGTTGTTTTTAGATCGGGAAAGGGACCGAAAAAGATACCCGAGGTTCACCTTAATGGGCAACCTGTCAAAATAGTGGATAAGTTCAGGTACCTCGGTCACATTGTAATGAGTAGTCTCAAGGATGTCGCAGATGTCGAAAGGCAACGCAGAGCACATAATTGCCAGAAAATTTTCTAAATCGGCCCCTGATGTGAAAGTTACTTTGTTTAAGTCATTCTGCCAGTTTTTATACGTGTCAACTCTTGACTAACTATACGAAAAAAACTCACAGTGGCGTACGAGTCGCTTACAATTTAACATCTTCAGGCAACTGAGTTTGGACCGGTTGTGTAGCGCGTCTGAAATGTTCACACAGGCTCGAGTCGACTCGTTCAATGCCATTCAAAGGAAGAGGATAGTTTATGGCCAGGGTTGGTAGAGGTGATGAAACGCTATCATACGTAGCCTGGCGGAAAGACTTATAACAACAGCTTATAAGTGTTGGGTACAAATTACCCACATGACAAGTATTATGTAGGTTTGATTAATTTATTTATTTTATTTATTTATTTATTTATTAAGGTTTGCCAACAGGTTTACATCATAGTACATAACACTTTAATAATACAGATAAAAGAATCAGGATGTAGACCCAATTATAGGCAAACACAGCATGTGTAGACTTATTAACTAAAACTAAACTTATTCAAAATAGCTCAGAAATATTTGTTATTACTTCATACAATTCAAGCACGGATTAGATGCTTTAACGCGGACACTGAAGTTGTGAAGATGTCGACCTGAGACGTTGTAAATAACTTGTTATGGTCACGACATATCCTCGGAAGCAAACTGTGCATGCCTGTATTGGTTCTGTAGGATCCTACAGCAAATGGCTTATAATTAATTATTCGGGCATTACTTCGAGGAACTACAAATTTAATCTGTTCCAGTAGGCGTGGGCAGTTGATTCTTCCATTCAGTATTTTAAACAGGAACGTTTGGTCTATGATCAAGCGCCTAGTCTCGAGTGTCGGCATATGAAAATATTCTAGGCGGTCTTTATACGTAGGAAGTGATTGAAGCTTTTTTTGATGAATCGTCAAAAAGAAAAGGAAACGTTTTTGAACTTGTTCTATTCTATCTACATGACAGCGATAATGTGGACTCCAAATAATGGAACTGTATTCAAGAATCGACCGAACCAAAGTGAAATAAAGTATTTTAAGACCTAACATATTTTTAAAAAATTTACAATTTCGCCAAATAAATCCCAACAGTTTAGATGCCCTATTAACAATTTCATTCATGTGTATAATAAAAGACAGTTTTTTGTCAAAAACTACCCCTAAATCTTTGATACAACCTACCTCCTCCAAGCAGTCATTCCCCAGGTAATATGACGTTTTAATTGGTGTATATTTTTTAGTAAATGTGATATGCTTACATTTTTTTGTATTAAGAGGTAAGAAATTTTGTAAGGACCACATATACACTTGATTTAGATCTTCCTGGAGCAAAGCAGCATCAAGATCATTTTCTATTATTCGAAATAGTTTAAGGTCGTCCGCAAAGAGTAGGAACTCAGAATTTTTAATACGCGCTGACACATCATTAACAAATACAAGGAAAAGGATAGGTCCCAAATGCGATCCCTGGGGGACTCCCGACGCGGCCAAAAATGCTTGAGATTCATACCCACAAGCTGTTACTTTTTGCGATCTACATGTCAGATATGATGAAATCCAAGTAAGCAAGTTACCAAAAATTCCAAAATCTTGGAGCTTCCTAATCAGAAGAGAATGTTCAACCCGGTCGAAGGCCTTACTTATATCGGTATAAATGGCATCAATTTGTTTATTC
The DNA here is from genome assembly GCA_937001555.2 of Hypsopygia costalis. Classification (NCBI taxonomy): domain Eukaryota; kingdom Metazoa; phylum Arthropoda; class Insecta; order Lepidoptera; family Pyralidae; genus Hypsopygia; species Hypsopygia costalis. The sequence goes on from OW443325.2 coordinate 34,172,424, forward strand.
AGGTCGATAGCTTTTGACAGGTAATTAGTGTATACAGCAAGATTCGTAGACGTTGACATTTGACATCGGAAACCATGCTGTTGCGGTATCAACAGAGGATTAAGGAATTGTGAAAGATGGGTATACACGATGGCTTCGAACACTTTTGATACCGTTGAAAGTATTGAGATAGGCCTGTAATTCTGAATATCCCCCGCATCACCACCCTTTGGGATTGGAACAACATTTGTAGCCTTCCACTTTGTGGGAAAAACTCCCTTAACCAGAGATGCATTAAAAATTATACAGAGAGGACGAGAGAGATTTTTGGCACAATTAATAAAAAAGATTGCTGGAAGACCATCGGGCCCAGCCCCTTTATTGGGATCAAGTTCGCTCAGCGATTTCTCAATAACCCTTTGATCTACAACTACCCCACCCAAGGCGCATTGACTGTGCATATAATTACTACTACCAGCGCCCACATCATGTGGTGTTAGGCTAATACTTGATGATGTTAAATATACCGATGCAAATTGATCTGCAAATGCATTACAAATAGATTGAGGCGTCGAGAATTCCATTCCATTCAAATGCATTTTGTTTGGCAATGACCCGTCCGCATTTCGTTTAGTACGCAAAAACGACCAGAGAGCCTTGATGTTATTTCCAGAGATAGCATTTTCAATAGACTCAAGATATCTGGAGTAACAAATTTTAATTTGTTCGTGACACCTAGCTCTTGCCAACGAAAACTCATATTTATCAATGGGGTTTCCAAATTTCTTAAACTTACGACGCAGTTTGTTCTTCTCTTTTAACATTCTCAAGAGGGTCCCATCGTACCAGATCGGATACTGACCACGCCCACCAGCACAAGACTTGGGAACATTCCTTTCTATTATATTATTTACGATATCATAGAACAAGTCAACCATAGTGTCCACCGATTCATGATGACCCAATAGATTATCCCAATCAACATTTCCCAATTCTTTATTTATAGCTGTATAATCAGCTTTGAAAAAATTTGGTTTTTTAATAACATTTTTCTGTATAAAATCAGTGACAGGCCAATCTAATTCTATGTTCAAAGGTGGGTGAAAGGGATCTACTTTGGTGAGCACTACAGTTGCCAGCTCTGTCCTAATACTGTGTATATTACTAAGTACAAGGTCTAAGTTTCTACCATCACTGTTCTTAACAATATTGAACTGTTGAAGACCATGTAATGACATAAAGTCGAGAAGCGCCCTACTTAGATTAGAATTTACATTACAAGTCTCAGCAACTGTATAATTGTTCGTTTGAGGAGCAATTCTATGCCAACTTAACTCCCTGATATTAAAATCACCAACTATAATTACGTCATTGTTCATTTGAGAAATAGAATTGGTCAGAGATTCTAATTGCCCCTGAAGCCCAAGTACTGTCTGTGGTGGTGGGAAGTAAACTGCACAGACATTAATTTTTTTATTATTACGAAGAGTTATTGCTACCCATAAAACTTCCAAATCATCTATAATGTGTAGCCTCGTAGAGCACAGTCTTTTAGCTACTGCTATCAGTACCCCACCACCATCGCCCTTAGCACTACTTCCTTTATCTCGATCCCTGCGATATATCCAGTAGTTGTTATTAAGAATTTCAGTATCATAAACACTAACGTTAAGCCATGTTTCTGTGAGTACAATCATATCATATTCACAGTTAAGACTCGCCAAATGTAATTCATGCAATTTACCACGAATGCTCCTGGCATTCTGATAATAAACACTTAAGTTATACATTTTTAAAACTAATACTATAAATAACTTTAACAAAATTGTCCATGAGCACCGTTATTGATTCGTATCAAGATTGTTCAGCACCTCGTTGTTTTTCACCCAGATAACAGAAGTATTATCGCTTTTCCTCAGCAAGACGCGGCCATTTCTGACCCAGAGATATTTATACTGGTGATCCTTCTTAAAAGCTCGGGCTTGTGCTTGAAGAGCGCGATTGTTAGGTGATAGATGCTCAGCGACATAAATTTGCTGCTTAGTACCACCCAGTCCAAGCAGTGCACTGTTAAGCTTTTCTTCGGGGTGTATTTTATTGTATTTAATACATGAAGCCAGAAGACAATCACGTAGACGAGATGAAGCTAATTTTATTATAACAGATCTGGGGCGCGAAGATGTAGAATTCGTCTTGGGTACACGTACTGCAGAAAGTACATCTCTCTCCTCTAAGGGGCACTCCACCAACTTCACCAAATTCCATACAACATTAACTACATTTTCGTTGGAATATTCAGGGAGGCATTGTAATTCAATATTGCTATCACGGGCAGTTTGTTCTATTTGGCCCATTCTAAATTGTAGTTCCTTTACATTTTCTTGCAGCAATGCGTTACTTGCGCGAAGTTCCAATGTCTCAGAACGCAGTTTGTCCATTTCTTCTTTCATATCATCGTGCGCTTTTGAAATACAATCAACCGATTTGATAAGATCGGGTAATACTTTAATGGCCTCACGCAGAGGTTCTAGTTCGGTTTTGAGATATTTCTTTATAGACTCTGCAACTGCATCTTCGATTCTTGAAAAAATTGAAGTCTCAAACTGATTAAAGCGATGATCTATTTTGTCGGAGTGCAGATCACATGATTCCTTGAGTTCGTCAGAGTGAGGGTCTTTTATTGGAGTATTATCATTATTTTGGGCCCTTCCACGACCAACTTTACACTCTGGACATTTCCATGTAGACTTATACTTCAACGAGAATTTCGAATAATTTTCTTTTGTTATATTGACGCAAGCATAATGGTAATATTTTGAGCATTGTGAACATACCATTCTGTCCGTAACGCTTATAATGCTGTTACAGGCGGCGCACGTACTCATTGCTACAGGTCGCGATACCGGTATTATACAGCTATTCGACTTTACTATCGTATTGTTTAATTACCGCTGTTGACGGTGGTGGTAGGCAGGATCAGATAGTCTCGATCTCGGTGTATCGCTTGACGTCGCGACAAGAAGGTCCTAAGCGCCGTGCAGAACTTGGCGCTTACGCGTTTAACTGGATTAACTGCAACAGTTGCCAATACCCACAATAATGCATCGAATTTATCCGTAATATTTGATGTTGTTGAGTTATTATTTACTGTATAATCACTTTATTAATGACACTGCCACAACACACACAGAAGCAGAACACTTTTAACAAAGTTTTGAGCTATATTTTAGCCAATTACTAATAACTATCTAATATAAAACGGAATTATTTTTACGAGCAGATGTGAACCGTGCGCGGGATTCGAGTATATATTAATTGTGGATTGAGTTGCCTATTTATATTTTATTTTAATATTTTAATCCACAGTTGCCTATTTATATTTTATTTTAATATATTACCACGTTCAACTTCGCCCAAAGACCACTGACATGGCCTAACGACCCTCATTCAATGACAACAACCGAGACCGAGACGGCTTAACGTGCCTCCCGAAGCTCGGAGTCGAAGAGAACCTCCGAAGCGCGCAGTATATACTCATCGTCTACATTGATCAGATTTTGATTAGTCCATTAACATACGCGTCAAAATTTCCACGCAAACAAAGTCGCGGGCGTACAGATACTCACCGTCGAGGCCGGTCACGAGCCGGTCGATGCGGGCCGCGTCCACGTGGAACACGATCTGTTTCACGATGGACGTCACGTGGCACAGCAGCAGGAACATCACTCGCGCCAACTTGTCCATGTCGCGCCGCTCCTGTCGACGCACATTGCGGTTTCTACTAACGTTAAATATCCACCAAGTCAGGGGGCGGGGCCGTCGACGAGACCTGGTAGGCGTAGACGCACTCCTGCGCCAGGTAGAGCGATGTGAGCGCGAGCGAGAAGCGGCAATAGGCGCGCTGCGCACGCGGCCGCACGTAGAAGCCGCACAGACGGAGCGTCGCCACGTGTGGCGACACGCTGGCGCGCGCCAGGGACCTGCGCCGGACAGAGACCCTATTACATGGGGCACACTAAAAGTTTTGCACTTCTAGTTCTAGCTAATCGGAAATATTTTAATTTCGAATGTTATATTTTTTGAAACGACTTGCAACCTTCTTAGTAATAAAAAAAAATTGGCGGGAAATCATTTGTCAATCATTTTTTATCACACATCAAAGTTCTACGTACGCAACGAAAATGGAATTAAGTCGAAAAGATTTTAGAGCGATGATTTTTTTGATTTTAAAAGTTCTCTCTCCGCAAGACTGTGCCGCTCGTCTTCAAATTGCTTTTGGGAGAGAAGCACCTTGTTTAAGCACCGTGAGGCGATGGTTTGCTGAATTTGAGAGAGGTCGGGTTTCTTTACATGACGAATTTCGTGAAGGGCGGCCTTCAACTGCCGTCAACGAAAATAATGTGGCTACTGTTAAGCGACTAATCGAAGAAAACCCGCGGATTATCTATGAGACAATTCGAGGACTATTGAGGATTGGTATGAGCCAAATTCAGAAAATTTTACACGAAGAATTAAAAGTTCGGAGACTTTGTTGTCGTTGGATCACTCATGAACTGACAGCGGAGCAGAAGCGGGCTCGCGTGGAGTGGTGCTACCATGAATTCACGAGAGTAACACTACAAATTCTTAATTGCATAGTACGTAGGTATATCCGTAGTTAGCGTACGTGTTGCACAAAAATAAAACATAATTTAAACAAAATCAAAATCTATGACGAACAATGCTAACACATATACCACAAAGTTAATTCGATTAGCTTTTAGCAATTATTGATTTTTAACCTACACTTCAGGGTGTAACATTTCGTTCGAGGAAATGCAACGGAGTGGAACGAGCCGTAGATGAACGTCATTTCCTCTTTATATATTTGTAGTAATTACTTTAACATTGGCAAACACACCTAACACTTCGCTAGCGGTCCTCGGTGCCACCGCTCCGGAAACAACGAGCACACGGTTTCAATAATGAAGTACCTAGTAGTCCCACCCTGCCCGCGCGGCCGCGGTGTCGCCCGCGACATATATTGACGATAAAATGAGTTTTATGTTACTATACATATTGTAGTTTGTACGTCTTCATGGTGAAAGGGCTAATATACAGGCATTTTTTTTAATGAAATGAGACAAAAGATCGGATGAGACGAGTTGAGAGTCTTTGGGCCTATCTTTTTTTTCTAAATTATGTTCTTAACTTTTTTTATTGGCTAATCGGAAATATTATCTCGGTAGCTAACGCGGACGGAGCCGCTAGCGGAAGCTCGTTTTAAACAGGAACAACTTTAGCAGATTGTTCTAGCCACTATATAGAAAAAGGCAGTGGGACTGGGAGTGGATATCACCGTATTTGAATACCCTAAATATATAATCAATATCTTACATTATGAGTAATTTTGTTTTTCAGGTAATACTTTGCAAACGCTAAAATAGGCATTTTGATCTACAGTCTACACCTCTTTGCGTGTACCCGCTGCCAGTTAATTCAAACCAACTTCTGCTGTTGTCATCCCTCCAGAAGCATACAACTACCGTTGCCATGGCTGCCGTGGTCGTCTTTATCTCAGCTGCTGTGGTCTTCTCTGCGTCCAACATCTGGAACAGAAGACACAAGCAACTGCCGCCACTCCGGCTGCAGTGGATGTCTCCGCGACTCGCGTTCCGGGTCTCTACGAAGTATCCTCAGAAATCTGTAGATGTAACGAATTACAAATTCATCATATTGCCTTTCTTTAAATTACCACCTTATGTAAAAAGGCTTACTACAGGACCGACGATTACCTTAATGATAAAAATGTATGGCAAACAAAGTTGTATCACTTGTATCATCAATGGTACTAGTCAATGGTACTACTGATCCTAAGGGAAATTCTCGGCACAGGATGTGAAGCACAGGCGTCTTATCTTTACAAGTAGTATTGTGGATATACATATTTAGACTTTTATACAATATGTATATACACTCTATACTATGATTTTTTATATTTTTATTTTTTTTACTATTTTATTCTACTTTATTTGATTTTTCTCTTATTTTGGTTGAATACCATTTTTTTTTTATTGTATTATGATAATATTGTATTATGTATAATGATAATATTGAGTTTCTTTCGGCATTTCTTCTCGTCAATGGTCATTCCGAAATGCTGGTAGATAAAAAAATATACCTAATTGTAAAAGACGTGTCTAAGTGCCCGCGAGGGCCCACAGAATAAAGAATTTTGACTTTGTCTTTGACTTTATTAAACGTGGACAATATGGAAGAAAAATTTATATTAGGCAACCATTTGGATTAATAAAGCACAAAATTTCAAAAGTCAACATTTCTCCTTTGCTAAGTTATGTTGACTTTTTTTCAAAAGTCAACATAACTTAGCTGAAGTATAAGAGGTAGTAGGTCGCTTTAATTATTGAATGGGTATGTAAATTTACAAAAGTTTAAACACAATGTTTTCATTTATTTGAAGGAAATGACAACCTACTGAATAGTATATTATATTATAATAAAGGTGACCGCAGCGACTGGTTAAGTATTAATTATGAAGGCTCGAAAGATCTCCAGCGCGTGGGCGGGCCGCCAGGGCGGGCGGCGGCGCGACGCATCAAATATTTACTGCGCTGTCTATTAGTGCCGTCACTATAATGACGGAGGGCCTAATTACACGTTACGGCCGCCTAATGAGTAATTAGACTTAATTACTGTATTACATTGCAAAAGCGACAATTATATAGATGATAACAATAATATATCCATTTTGCCCCGCGCCACCCGCGGATCTAAAAAAAAATATGTGCATACACGTTCATTACAATTTTCAAAATATTTATATTTAACAACTCGATATACATTCCATAACGTTATGGAATGTATATGTATCAAAAATATTTTTACAAGCTTTTATTTAGCTTCACTTGTAACTATGTATATGTAAGAAAATCTTGTGACTTAAATTTGATCCACTTCCCGGTTATTGATCGAGCTGAAATTTTGCATGCATATATAAATCGGATAACAATGCAATATTTTCATGACATGGAGCTGATCTGATGAAGGAAGGGGAAGATGGCCATAGGGACTCGATAATTAAACGCCACAACCCCATCGAGTTTGGGCTCGTATGATTCGTCTTGATGAGTACTTTGGTACTAGATGGTAACCGGGGTCTGATGATGGAGGGAGAAGATGTCCATAGGAACTCGGTAATTAAACGACACTACCCCATCGAGTTTGGGCTCGTATGATTCGTCTTGACGAGTACTTTGGTACTAGATAGTAACCAGAGTCTTATGATGGAGAGAAAAGATGGCCATGGGAACTCAGTTATTAAAGGACACAATCCCATCGAGTTTGAGCTCGTTTGATTCATCTTCACAAGTACTTTGGTCCTAGATGGTAACCAGGAACTGATGATGGAGGGAATATGGCCATAGGAACTCGGTAATTAAGTGACACAACCGTTTTTGATGGGTGGTAAGTGGTGGAGGTTAGATGGGCGTAAATATACGACAATATATATGCGAAATAGAACTAAAAAGTTAAAAATAAAATTAAAAGAAAAAATCTTTCTTAAATTACTTCTTAATAAAAAGAACTAAAAAGTAAAAAGTAATTTAAACCTGATAAGATCCAATTTTTTCTAAATAAAACATTGTGATTTCAAAACAAAAATAATGAAGGTGTAATATGGTAAATGTTCTATCACAATGTAACACGCTGAATGTATGCGACTGATGAGGGAGAGGGGTGCGATGACTGAAACCTCGGACCTACCGAATTATTTTTTTGCTTTTAGTACATTACTTTCAATAAAACCGTTTAAATTAAAAATGTTTTTTTCATAATTTTTATTGTAACCGCCAACCGGCCATTTTGTTGACGGCCATCTTGGATTTTATTATAATATTCATCGTGAGCTGTGTTCTACAGTCAAGCTCTTTCATTTGATACCCATATAGTGGTAGTCGTGACAAAATGTGTAAACCACTATTTTGTAGCGGCGGCCATCTTGGATTTTCATTTTTTTTTCATGTGAACTGTGTTCTACTAGTCAAGCCCTTTCATTTGATACCCATATTGAGGTAGTCGTGACAAAATTTGTAAACCGCCATTTTGTAGCGGCGGCCATCTTGGATGTTATTTTTTTTTCGTGTGAACTGTGTTCTACTAGTTAAGCCCTTTCATTTGATGCCCATCAATAGGTAGTCGTGACAAAATTTGTAAACCGCCAATTTGTAGCGGCGGCCATCTTGGATTTACAATGAAACAGAATTTATTTAATTGTATTGTCACAAGAACTAAAGGTGTGTACCAAATTTCAGATCAATCTGTCAACTGGGGGTCAAAGTTCAATTACTAGATTTGACCCAAAAATACACTCGCGAGCAAGCAACACGAGCAAGTTTGGAATCACCTACTTGCGATTTGCTACGAGCGATTTTAAGAACTAAATAACTAATGAAGATTAATGAATATGGTATCATTTTAAAGGTTATTCTGTGAACTTTAAATTGATACCATTTTCATTTCAATCGGACCCCTATTTGAGGAGCTGTCCTTGTTTAAGTGAAGGAGTAAGGAAAAATGAAGGAATGAGGAAACGGGAACCATTAAAAAAAAAACCGGACAAGTGCGAGTCGGACTCGCCCACCGAGGGTTCCGTACGTAGTATCAATATTAAATTTGATATTTTTCATTATGAATAAGAAATAATGCGTCGAAAAAAATAAATAAAATATATTTTGCGATGTGTATATCAAGCCCTTTCATATGATACCACATTTGAACTAGTAGTTTCAATTTGAAATTTCGACACCCTATAAAAAATATAGATCCCCTATTTTTTAAGATCTATTTACAAATGTATAGTTTTGAGATTTATTCCTGTACTTGTAGTCTATAACGATGTTACTTGCCAAATTTTATAGTTCTAGGTCAACGGGAAGTACCCTATAGGTTTTGATTCCCTTGAGAATGTGTCGAAATATGCGTTTTTTGCTGAATTTACGTAAACTTAGCAGTTTGATTTTTTTACAACTTCATAGGACCGTAGACCTGAGTATACAGTTCAAATTTCAGCTTGATACCTACACGCATTCTCGACATAGAAATTCTTGACAGACAGACAGACAGACGGACAACAAAGTGATCTTATAAGGGTTCCGTTTTTCCTTTTGAGGTACGGAACCCTAAAAGTGATCTTATAAGGGTTCCGTTTTTCCTTTTGAGGTACGGAACCCTAAAAACAAAATTTAGAGGAAAATCTTTATTTGGGATAAAACATTTTTGTTCAATATTTAGTGTTAGCTCCCCTAGCCCTAATTACAGCACGAAGACGATTCTTCATGGACCTAATCAGCTTCTTGGCAGAATCTTGTGGGATGTCTTCCCACTCCTCTGTCAAAGCCGATTTCAACTCATGAACACTTGAGGGAGCTGGATTTCTGGATCGAACCCTTCTTTTCAACTCATCCCACAAGTGCTCAATGGGATTCAAGTCAGGGCTGAGCGCTGGCCAGTCTAATGTGGCGATTCCACCTTGACCCAGGAAGTCAATTGTGGCCCGTGAAGTATGACATCGGGCGTTATCGTGCATTAGGACGAAGTTATCGCCGACATATCCCGCATAAGGAACAACATGTTCCAGCAGAATATCGGTAATGTACTGGTCCGAAGTTAGACCACCCCCTCGTCCCCCGCCAGGCACGAAAACAAGCTCCGTTTTTGCGTCGAATGAAATGCCGGCCCACATCATGCAGGAACCGCCTCCATAAGCTACTGTTTCAGCGAAACAGCACTGAGCAAATCGCTCTCCAGGTCGCCTGTAGACCCGGCCCCTTCGGTCGTTACCGTGTAAGCACATTCTGCACTCGTCTGAGAACAGAACTTGCCTCCATTGCTCGATTTCCCAATTAAGATGGGCGCGAGTAAATTGAAGGCGTGCTTGACGGTGAGCTGCCGTCAGTTTTGAGCCTGTGGCAGGCCTTTTTGGAGTCAAGTTCGCCTGCTTGAGTCTTCGCCGAACTGTCCACTCACTGGCAGTTGTCCCACGAACTTCCCTGAGCTCCTGCTGGACGTCGACACCGGTCAGGTGACGATTTCGAAGAGAAGTTGACACGATAAAACGGTCATCTCTCTCCGAAGTGCACCGGCGCCGTCCAGATCTTGGCCTCGGGATGAAGCCTCCAGTCTCCAGAAAGCGTTTATAAACTTTCGAGACACAGGACTGGCTTATGTGGAGCTGACGTGCGACAGCCCGCTGGCTTAGCCCTTGTTGTAGTAGAGCAACAATTTGGGCTGCTTCTGTTGGCGTGGTCTCCATTATCGTCCAATGTCAGGGTCAAATTCAACGGTGGTGTGTACCAGTCAACGTGTAACAGCCGACTGATAAGAAAATTCCGATGCCCTGCGCTTTTATAGGATTCATAGGCGCGCAACTCGTAACGAATAAATTGAGACCTTTTCGTTACTCCTTGATTAAACCAGGATTGCTCCTAAAATACGGGTCCAATTGAAATGAATATGGTATCAATTTAAAGTTTACAGAATAACCTTTAAAATTATACCATATTTATTAATCTTCATTAGTTGTTTAGTTCTTAAAATAGCTCGTAGCAAATCGCAAGTAGGTGATTCCAAACTTTTGCTCGCGAGTGTACAAACAAATAAACAAACAGGTCAAGCTAAATAAAACCGTTTAAAAATATAAACCGACGTAGTATATAAAAATAAAATAAAAATTGCAGCGAATGACTAGATTACGAAATAAACTGTGGTATAAATGTAATGTAATATAATTATTAAGCAGTGAATAAACGGAGTTCGTACGAAATGAACGTGTAGTTTGTTATCAACACTCTCCTTCCTCCGCTGAACACCAGATGGCGACCCTGGGCAGGCAGACAGCATAGAATCCGAACGGCGTGCGCACGGCTGCGCTCTGCGCGCCGTGCGCCGCGCGCTTATCGCGTAGAATATAAATGAACAATAGTGATGAACATTTTAGTGTACAGACATTGTGATTAAAAACAAAAGTGCGAATATGAACAAATATAAACTATGAATATAGACATTGTGTTAGTGATAAATTGAACTTTAAAAATATTCTACATAGGAATTTCGAAAAATGGGTGTACTTGAAGTAAATGCGGACATAGATAAAATAAATGCAGAGATACAAAATGATTTGAAAAATGAAATAAATATAAGTACTAATAATGAATACCTATTGATAACAATTTTATTAGTATTAATTATGATTATCATCTGTGGCGCAATCTTCTTATGCAAGTTATTTTATAATAAACATATTGAGAAAATGGTGGAATTAAGAACATTAAGAGCAGAAATAAGGAAGAAAGGAAACGATTCAAGAGTAATAGAATAAAGATAAAATTAATAATTAGAGAATAGAGCAGCCGGGAGATGTTGGAGACTTGTAGAGCTGTTGGAAAACTATAAGGAAAGCAGCCGGGTGTTGTTGGAGACTCGTAGAGCTGCCGGGAGTAGGAGTATCGATTATTGATAAAACAAAGTAATAGTGATGTGCGGAACGAATCTACAAGTTCAGTATGTATTTAAATATTAATTATTATTGACTTTCAGAGCAGAGAAATTTAATTACGTTGTGTAAGATTAACGAACAGAGACTATATAATTAAAAATTATATATATAATTAATAATTATGAAATAAGTTGAATTATTAAAACAAGGATCGAAGGTGGCCAAGGCACAATTATATGCCTCATCTCTTCTAGGTTTAGAAAATAATACAATTGCGACTTTTGCCGACGACACTGCCATAATGTCTGTTGGGAACACACACAAAGAAGCAGTTGAGAAAACCCAAATTGCCATCACAAAAGTTCACAACTGGACACAAAAATGGCGAATTAAACTAAATGAGTCAAAATCGGTTCATATTGACTTCACAAACAAAAATCCGCACTACCATCCAGTGTTTTTAAATAATCAGCAGATCCCGTATGTCAATACGGCCAAATATCTAGGTATGACCCTAGACGTGAAATTACATTGGAAAGCTCACGTCAAGAAGAAACGAGAGGAGTTAGAGATACGATACAAAAACATGTATTGGCTGCTCGGGAGGAACTCTAGCTTGTCGATTCACAATAAATTACTAATGTATAAGCAAGTCCTTATGCCAGTTTGGACTTATGGAGTACAGTTATGGGGCTGTACGAAACAGAGTAACAAACAAGTTATTCAGCGCTTTCAAAATAAAGTACTCAGGGGCATTGTAAATGCACCGTGGTATTTCAAAAATGACTATCTCCATCGGGACCTTAAAGTGGAGTTTGTGGACAAAGTGATACAAAGATATGCAGAAGCTCATGAACTTAGACTTCATCACCATGTGAATCCAGAGGTAGTCAAACTTCTCGATAACACAGACCTAGTGAGAAGACTCAAAAGAACAAAACCTTTTGAGTTAGTGTAGTAATAAGTGAGACAATGATAGTGCATTAAATATAACACAATAAGAAAGTGTTTCACCTTAATAGACACTAAGAAAAGTCAATGGACATTATTCTTAGACTATAATATTTAGAAGTTTATGTTAAAGATAAATTACTTATTAGCCCATAAGCTAGATTGTAATATTTTAAAGTTATAATACTTTACATAAAAAAAAAAAAAAAAAAAAAAAATCTCTTCTAGGTGGGGTTACCGGCCGATTGTAAACGTGTCAATATATATATATATATATATATATATATAAAAAATCTATTTACCTAAAGTCGACCTTGCCAAGAGCATGCGTTGCATTACTTATACTACTTATGATGAGATATATGTTGAGAACATATTATTATAATTGTGTTATGTTATATGATACATTTTATTACTAGTGTAATACTGTGTTAATGTTAATAATGGTTACTTTAGATTATGGAAGAATTGGAGTCTACAGTTGTGGAAATAGAATTAGAATTAGAGAAAATTAAAACGGATTTAACGAAATTAGGTTCTAAAAGAAAACAAAGAAAAGATTATGTTTTGAAAAAGATAGAGTTAGCGGAAAATTTAATTGAAAAGTTTAACGAGTTACTTAAAGACAAGGAAATTAAAACAGATTTAATTGAGTATATTAAATTAATAAAAGAACATTATAGGCAGATAAAAATTTATAAAACAGAAATAAATAAAGAAGATTTTATTGAGGATAAAAATATAAACGATAAAACATTAAATATGGATAAATTCGACTTAAAAACGGCATCATCTCTGATACCGGAATTAAACGGTAAACAAGACACAGTACATAAATTAATAAATACATCGGAATTATATTTGAGTTGTATAGATCCAAATAATGAGGATAAATTCATGAATTTCATATTGAAAACAAGATTGGATAGGAATTCCAAAATTAAATTAAATCAAAAATACGAATCATTAAAATCACTTCTAGATGATATAAAAAAATACATAATAATAAGTAAAAATGCAACCTCGATTATGACGCAAATGCAAAATACTTATCAACGAGATGGTACTATAGCTCAGCTAGGCTCACGTCTAGAAACACTATTCTCTGAATTGACAATATCTCAAACAAAATCAGACGAATCGTCAGAAACGATTCTTAAACCTATAAATGAAAAGTTTGCAATAAGGCAATTTATTAACGGCTTACGAAACCGTCACATAGCAACGATAATATCGGCTCGTAATTATGACAATTTAAAGGACGCTGTTCGCGCCGCGATTGAAGAAGACGTAGAAGAAAATGCTAGACGAAATATTGACGCAAGTACATCAGCAATGTACTTCAGGGGTAATTACAGAGGAAATAGATTCCATAGATCACATGGGTATAGGAGACCACAAGGTAATTACAGAGGGTTCGGACAGTCGCGCGGTCAAAATTTTGAAAATTATTATCAACATAATAACGCAATTCGTTACCAAAATCATAACCACAGAAATAATTACGGTAATGGTAGAAATAATTACCAAAATAATAACAGAGGTCAATTCTACCAAAGAGGACAAAATAACAACAGAGGTCAATTTTATCAAAGGGGGCAAAACAATAATAGAGGCCAAGGTCAATTTTATAGAGGCCAAGAGAGAAATTCGCGAGGGAATTACGAAATGACTAAAGGGGAAAATTACTATATATGTAACACCAATTCAAAATTTACAATTAAATTATTTGTACACAATAAAATAAAAACCTTTTTAGTAGATACAGGAGCAAATATTTCTTTAATAAAAGAGGATGAAATCAGATTTAAAAATATAAACAAAAATTCAACAAAGGTGTCCGGAATAGGAGGAATTATAAACACGCTAGGCGAACAACATTTATATCTGTATATACCTAATACAAAAACATACATTGTTCATACATTCCAAGTTGTAACGGAACTACCAAATGGTTTTCATGGTATACTAGGCCTTGATTTCATTTATAAACATATTTCAAACAAAAACTTTTTATCGAATACAATTACTCTTAATACAATACGAGGCCAGTACAAAGTTAAAGTACATAACAACTCATATTGTAATTCATCGGAAACGATAAGTCATAATAACACAATAACAAGAACAGAAGGCGTCTCAAACCCGACACTTTGCGATATAAGCATATCGCAATCGGTAGCAAAACAATCGTGCACTGAAATTCCGCCTCGTTGCGAAAGAGTTATCAAGTATTGCATTACGAATAACGAATACAAAGAACAATGTGACTACGTGTTACATTCTACAGAAATAAAGCCAGGCTTACACGTGGCGAGTCAAATCGTAAAAATAAAAAATGGAAAAATACCTATAACAATTTTAAACACAAATGAAGAGTCTACTTTTATAGGGAATATAAATATAAATTTAGAACCATTAAATAACTACACATTATGCAATTTCAACAAAGTTAATAATGATAGTCCGAGAGCACAGAGAGTATTAAAACAATTAAAATTAAACCATTTAAAAGGAAATAATAAAGAAACAATAAAAAATATTTGTAGTAAATATGCGGATATATTTCATTTAGAAGGCGATAAACTAACATACACAAACATAGGTACACAATCAATAAAAGTAAAACCTAATACTCAGCCAGTCCACTCTAAACCATATAGAATACCAATTCCATTAAGAAATGAAGTAGATAAACAAATAAAAAAGATGTTAGATGAAAATATAATGGAAAAAACTTCAAGCGCGTGGAATTCACCTATTTTATTGGTAAAGAAAAAACCTAATGATGACGGCAGTAAATTATACAGACTTGTAATAGATCTTAGAAAAGTGAACGAATCAATTGAAAATCTATCATTCCCAATTCCAAATATTACTGATATTATAGATTCATTGTCAGGGGCAGTATATTTCACAAAAATGGACCTTTCAAATGGGTTTTACCAACTTAAATTAGATGAGGACAGTAGAGACATTACATCATTCTCAGCAAATTCAAAACAGTATAGAATGGTTCGTCTACCTCAAGGACTAAAAATAAGTCCATCTGCCTTCAGCAGAATAATGTCTATAGGCTTATCGGGACTCACACAAGACAAATGTTTCGTATACTGTGATGATATTGTTTGCTTCGGCAAGGACCTTGAAACACATAATAAAAATTTAATATCAATATTCGAGAGATTTAGAAAAATAAAATTGAAAATCAACCCACAAAAATGTGTTTTCCTACAAAAACAAATAGTATACCTAGGTCACTTAGTAACGGAAAAGGGAGTATTACCCGACCCAAGTAAAACTACAGTAGTAAAGAATTATCCGGTACCAAAAAATTCCGACGAAGTAAGAAGATTTGTAGCATTTTGTAACTATTATAGGAAGTTCATAGAAAATTTTGCAACTATAACAATACCATTAAATCAATTATGCAGAAAACACGTAAAATTTAACTGGTCAAAAGAGTGTCAAAATTCATTTGAGACATTAAAAGAAAAATTAACGACACCACCTTTACTGGAATTTCCCGACTTCAACAAAAACAATTATTTCATTCTTCAGACAGATGCAAGTCAAAATGCAATTGGTAGTGTTCTAATGAATAAAAATAATAAACCAATAGCTTACACTAGTCGACCATTAAATAAAGCAGAACAAAACTATCCGACAATACATAAAGAGTTATTAAGTATAGTATGGAGTGTTAAATATTTTAAAGTTTACTTGACAGGCAAAAGATTCGAAATACAAACAGATCACCGTCCTTTAGTTAGTTTATTTAAAGCTAAAGACCCGGAAAGTAGATTATTGAAATATAGATTAGAATTGGAAGAATTCGATTACGATATTGTATACATAAAGGGATCGACAAACGTTGTAGCAGATAGTTTGAGTAGGATAATAATAACATCAGATGAGTTGAAGGACATGACAAGAGAAAATAATTGTAACGTATTAACGAGAAAACAAAAACAATTATTAGACAAAGTACAAAATGACAGTTGTCAAGGTAGTTCTGATTGGAGGACGTCCGAAAAATCAGAAATACCGCGAAAACAAGACATTGACAAGACAATAAAAGAAAATATACGAGATGAAATACCAATAATGTCAGAGATATTACAAAAACCTATCGATAGTGTTGACTTAATATTTAAAACAAAGGACGAGATAGTTAAGTATAGAAAACAAAATAAAATAAGTTACGAAGAAAAAATATTACTATTCGTACCTAATAAAAATATAATAATTACAGACTTAAGTTTCAAACAGCATTTTACTCGAGCAGAATTTGCTGACATGTTACAAGAGTTTTGTAAAAAATTAAATATAAAAAGTATAAATATAATAAAAGAAGAAGATAAATTATCGTTCTTAAAAGACTTAAAGAAAGAAATATCTAATAGAAAAACGTGGAAAGGTCCACGAATAAATATTTTGAGTAAAATAATAAGAATTACTGATGAAAACGAGAAATTAAAATATTAAATGATTATCATTTATTGCCAACAAGTGCACATGCAGGTGTAAGGCGTATAATGAACAATATAAAACGTAAATATACATGGAGTAATTTAGAAAGAGATGTAAACAAATTTGTGATAACATGCAAGAAATGTCAAACTATGAAACATTCTATAAATATAAAACAGCCATTAGAAATTACTACAACGGCATGTAAACCACTAGAAACTATTTATCTAGATTTGCTAGGTCCTCTTCCTAAAGACGAAAACGGAAATACATACGTGTTAACAATTCAATGTGAAATGTCAAAATATGTAAACGCATTTCCAATCACATCAAAAGATACTGTAACAGTTGCAAAATCAATTGTAAACAACTACATATTAATTTACGGAATTCCAAAACGTATTGTGTCCGATCGCGGAACAGAATTTATGAGTTCAACTATGTCGGAAATTTGTAAACTACTATGTATAGAAAAAAATCATTCAACAGCATATCACCACGAAACAATAGGCGCTCTGGAGAATACGCATAAAAACCTAAGAGCTTTTATAAGAATTCAAAGTACAAATTCTCCGTACGAGTGGGCGAAATGGTTACCGTACTGGACATTCGCATTCAATACCACTGTACATTCTGAAACTAATTATACACCGTATGAATTAATTTTTGGAAATTTATGTAATCTACCATCATCTATAACACAAAATCCCGTAGATCCACTTTATAATATAGACAGTTATATAAGTTAATTAAAATACAAACTAAAAATAGCTCATAGTCACGCTAGAGATAATTTGATAACACAGAAAAAATTACGTAAACAAAAATATGACGAAAATGTAAGACCATATTGGTTTAATAAAGGAGATATGCTATTGATAAAGAACGAAACGAATGATAAAACGCAACCTATTTATTTAGGACCATATAATGTAATTGAGGACCTAGGCACAAATGTAAGAATAGAAAAAGGTGATAAGATAGATACTGTTCATAAAAATCGTACTAAAATATATAAAACATGCGATTAGTTTCATACGAGATAATAGTATTATATAAGTAAATTAGTATAGGGAGCTCTCTATTAGGTTAATATACTCTCTATTATGTTAATATAGTCTCCATTATGTTAAAAAGTCTCTATTATGTTAAAAAGTCTAGTATATACACTCTATTATATTAATAAGTGTGAACTATGTAATTTCTATAGTCTATTGTATAATGCGTAATCGCTATTCATTGTTATATACTATATACTATTGTAATATGTAAAATGTTCTTAATAAGTTATAGACATGTAAGAAAACATTATATTCTACTAGGCTAAGTTTTGAAAAAGAAATATATATATATTTTTTTCTCTATTTCTATAAAAGGTAGTAATAAAACTCAAAATTATTAAAATCGTTTATTATTTGCAAAATAATATCAATTACATATTACATTCACTATTAAAATATTATAAAATCAACATATTTAAGAACACATAATGTAATTCAAATTCATTAATACAATATTAAAGAATTCATTCTTGAAACAATGTAAGTAACATTCCTGAGTCTATAAATAGAACGCTGACAAAGAATTGTACGAAGTAACTCTGTCACACAGCCATAACATAAACATTGTATAAGTACACTGAGCGAGAAAAAGAAATTGTAATAGATGTATGAAAAATAAGTTATGTTAAACATTTTTTTTTTTATATTTTTTTTTTTTTTGGAAAGGGTGATGTTGTGGTATAAATGTAATGTAATATAATTATTAAGCAGTGAATAAACGGAGTTCGTACGAAATGAACGTGTAGTTTGTTATCAACACTCTCCTTCCTCCGCTGAACACCAGAAAACATTCCTAAATAAATAAAATTACACAGTAACCTCCAGCTCTAAACTAAGTGGCAATCCAGCAACAAAATTTGCGCTATGCGTACTACATCTGGGGGCCTAGACAAGTGGCTTTCTAATAACGTGAACGTTAATAGAATCTAATGATAAATGTATGGGAATGACGTTTTCCAACGAAAAACCACGTGACTCAGCGAAACGAACTTAGAAATTTGTAGCCAAGTGGCATTCTTTTTTTAATCGTTCGAAAGGAACGTATATCCGTGCGACAAATCTCATACAAAGCTTAGCCAAGTGGCACTTTTGACATGCGAGTGCGTTCCGTTAACAATTAAAGTGTACGACAGTGAAGCGCAAAATGGCGATTTCTTTCTTAATCAGCTGGAGAAGCTAGTGTCGTTTGTATAAAATGTCTTTCAAAGTTTATAAATTATAAACTTTGGAAGACATTATACGATAGATTGATCTTTTCAAGTACGCGTTGTACTTGAAAAGAACAAACTATTTCATCTGAAAATATTTTGATAACATAAAGGAAATACGATTCCATACAATTCTGGGCCAGAGTGTAATAAGTTGAAAGTGGTGTTATACAATAGCCTTATTATTATCACATCGTTAGTAAAAGTTCTGCCAATTTTAGCAATCTGGGAGCAGAGTTATTAGAGATTTAGTAAAAGTGAAGTTATGTGTCAACCTGTATTTGAAGAGATATTTCTTTTTTTCAACAGAACGTTATATTTTTAGTTTGGGGTGTAAGTGGTTCATCAAGATCTTTGAACCAAAGCCAACTTCACCTGCACGCGGTGCACCCTGCTGACTGACAAACAAAGCTTTGGCGAAAATATGAAAAGGCGGGAACGGGTACCTCCATCCACATCGGTTGTTGTGTGAGTGAGGTCACCAGAAAGAAAGAAAGTAGATGCTGCGCTGGCAACGTGTTAATATGGCTACAGTAACCGCTTCACATCAGGCGGGCCATATGCTTGTCTACCCTACGTGGTATAAAAATATGTAAATACATATATTTGTAGTTAACATTTGTAGAACAAAAGAATATTAGGCATACACAAATCATAGATTTAAAAGGTCATAGGTGTGGGTGAGGTATTAAAAAATAAAATCACTTCTTTTTAAACAATTTTTTATTCATCTTCAATTATGATTAAAATATCGTCTAATAACTGTGCAGCGATGTCTATATTATGGTACCTTAGTTGGGCCATGTACCAAGATAATATAGCGGGTACTATATTATCTTGGTACATGGCCCAACTAAGGTACCATAATATAGACATGACATGGGCGCAGTAGTCTACCATCTCTTTGTCAACAATGCAGGTGCAATAATATTTAAGGATAGCGTGAACTGTAGATTAAAGTATAAATAATAAAATAAATTTTGCAACTTCGTATGTCTTGACTGTGTTTACCCTCTGTAAGTAGGCTGCCGCTGACTTCACTGCACACTTCTATTATAAAACCATCATTTCCTCTTACATGTTCAACATTACAAACTCTCAGTTCATGAGGAGACCCAGTGTGCAGTAGACAACTGACTCGTGATACAAGAGAAAGGCCACAGCGGAGACAAACACTATGGTTCTTTGTTCATTATTTAACGGTTTTTGAGCCAAGTCCCAGCAAGCTTGTCAAACGGACTCACAGCTTTTTATCTGAAAGACGGGAAAAATGTTTTAAATCACAATTTGCTATTGGCATAGTATTGCGTCAAACTCTCTTAAAGTCTAGGGATGTCTGTGTTCAGCGGTGGACATCCAAATGATAATAAAATAGCAACTGTATTGTAGTTATGGTTAGTTTTTGTATTAAGTTAAACTTTATTTTTTGTGTACTAAAAAGACCGGTTATATGGTTCAGTTGTACCAATGTTCAACAATGGCATATTAAGTACAGACAGTTAAACATTCAATCTCTGCAACATTTGTGTGCATAAACATGTTCCTCTTGGATAGGGTGGTTGTATGTATTATAATGCATTTACAAAAAAAGTTATTAAGTATGTTTCTCAGCTATTCGGTACCCAAAGCTTTACTTAGTTATGGACTACATGACAATGTGTAATTAGTTCCATGATATTTATTTATATTTATTATGGTAGTCAGAGAGTCGCCTTATAAATGTAAACATATAAGTATTGACGAGCTCGGTGGTCGAATGGTTAGCAATGGCCACTTTGACTCTGAGTTCGCAGGTTCGATTACCACACTAGACAAATATTTGTTAGCATGAACATGTCTGTTTGTCTTGGTCTGGGTGTTTTCTATGTATTATAAGTATGTATTTACAAAAAAAAATGTAGTTAAGTACATTTATCAGTTGTCTAGTACCCATAAAACAAGCTTTGCACAGTATTGCCGCACTATTTGGGACTAGATGGCATTGAATAAATTGTCCAGAAATATTTATTTATTATTATTATTCCATGAACACATTATATGAACACATCATGATTGGTTATACTTTATTTTATTAGTTCCTAATAAGGTGAAGAAAAACAGAGAAGCGCTTATCCCTGTAAATATATTGCTGATAAGATTGTATTAATTAACAATCAGGAGGTGAATTCTTACAGGCCGTGGTGTAAGCCATTGACGAATCACGTGAAGTATCGTTCATCGTCTAAGGTTCGTAATGTATTACAGCGACTTGTCGCTATTCCAAAATTTACACAGCAATCCATATTGAATTTTATTGTTCCATTAAGCCGGTAGTAATATCCAAACTGTAGCCGAAATTCTCCGTATTCGGTTGTATAGCCAACTTGGTACAGAACGCAGTGGTCGCGGAGTGCAGACGATAATCTTCGTGTCCAGTAGGTGCCAGGGTCGTACAAGATAAATAAGATCTAGGTACATGTCGGGAATGAAAGCCGTGGTTGTCCAGGAAATTGGAAGAAACACACAAAACGAACGAGTGTATTTGAATAATTTGAAATGAAATCCAAATATTACACAGGAACTTTAAACACATTAAAACTTTCGCGGAATATGTCAAACTTATTTAATTAGTTGCAATGTATAGTGTTGCCACCTTCTGAATTTGATTTTTTCCTGCATTAATCGAATCAAAAAATGAAATATAAATAATATAAAATAAATAATAAATCTTTATTGAAAAAACATAAGTAACAAAAACTTAAGTCTAAATTAACATAATGGAGTAATTTGCCATGTGCCTGAACTAGGAATATTCCTGTGTTTCAGGCGTAATAGTTCTTAAATAATTTACCTTAAATAATCACATTACTATTCTAAACTAAGTACAGATTGTATAAAATATTGTTAAAGGCATCAGTACTCTGATGAACTTAAATCTATTAGGTACGCTAGTCTATTATATATAATACCTACAACGATGTTTACTGACTTCCAATATCCATGTTAAACCAATGCTCTTAATAATTCCTCCGTATCTTCATAAGACATGCTTTGTAGGGCCTGCTGGAGATTCTTTTTACAATTTCTGTAGGTCAGAGGATATATATAACACTTTGCATTTATTCTATTATAAAGTAGTGGTCCAAGAAACAAAAAGAACCTGGATGAGAAGGCCCGATACGTAGCAGTATGTTGAGTGCAAACAATGTCTTTACGTCGTTTGTTAGTGATTTCAGTGCGGTATGGTAGTGCAGTGTGTTGTTTCAGTACTATGTTTAATATGAATAATTGACGAACTGTTAATACGTTGCAGGATTGATATAAGAGGTCTGTAGGATAGAGAAATGAGCGGAAGGTTGACACTTTTAATATTGCTCTCTGGGCTCGCTCGATTTTTAGCATAGCCGTTTTAGCTGCTCCGCCCCATGACGTGATACAATACGTTACTATTGACTGGCATAGGGCAAAGTAAACTTGTTTGATTAATTTATAATCTGCAATGGAACGGAGTTTTTTGAAAATAAATATTAACTTGCGCATTCTACTATATAGAGCCTCGATATGATGTCTGAAAGTAAAAGTTTCATCAATTATAATACCCAGATACTTTATGTAACTTGTTTTAGTTATACAGGGACACTGGCACAGATCATCTTCGGGGTTTTTACATTGATGGGCATACAATGTTGGCGAAGCCGAATTTGTATTGCGCATAGAGAATTTAATAAAGTTTGACTTCTCAGCATTTAATGTAAGTAGGTTTTGCTGTAGCCAGACATTTACAATATTGAAGCCTCGTTGTGCGTATTCAAAGACCTCATTTTCGGTATTTGCCGAAAATAGTAGCGCGGTGTCGTCAGCGTATGATATGATTTTTCCTCCGACTAATTGAAGATTGCAGAGGTCATTAATATATATTAAGAACAGGGAAGATGATAAACTGCTTCCCTGCGGGATACCGAAAGAAGTATTTCTCAGATCATCGCTGACGACATTGCCTATCTTTACACACTGGGTTCGCTCATCTAAATAGTTTGCCAGTAACTTATATTGAGTACCTCTTATACCTATCGCTTCCAGCTTGTTTAATAGGATAGGAATGGAAACTGTGTCAAAGGCTTTGGAAAGGTCAAGGAAAACTCCTATCGTCTGGTTACCCTTGTCTAGTTCCTGCACTATGAAGTCAGTCAGTTGATGCACTGCATCGGCAGTTGATAGTTTAGGCCTAAAACCGAATTGTGTTTTCGACAAAATTGACTGTTTTTCTAAGTAATCTACCAGTCTCTTGTTTATAATTTTTTCTAATATCTTAGATATCGAGGGTAGTAAAGAAATCGGTCTGTAATTAGTAACATCGGTTTTGTTGCCAGACTTGTATACAGGAACGACGAGGGCTTTTTTCAGACATTTAGGAAAAATTCCTTCAGATAAGCATTTTTGGAAAATATGAGTTAGCGGCGGTATTAGAATATGTTTGAATTTTTTCAATATTTTGTTAGTTATATGATCCCAACTACTAGCACAGTCATCCTTCAAACCCATAACTATTCTTTCTATTTCGTCAGAATCTGTTCCTAACAACATAAATGACTTTAATGAAGTGTTTGTGTGGCTAGTGCCATTTTGGGGTATTGGAATTGTGCTTTGTACTTTATTCGCTAGTTTTTTCCCGATATTTACAAAGAATTTATTTACACTATTTGCCGCTGCAAGCTGAGATGAATGCATTTGCAATAAACCTGAAGACGTTTCGCGTTGGTTAGATGTGTATGTGACATTCTTGACGCATCTCCATACTTTTTTCGTATCATAACCCGCTTTTTGTAGTTCGTTTTTATCATACATATTTTTCACTTTTTTTAGAAGGTTATTGCAAAAGTTGCGATATCTTTTATATGTTAATTGTAAAACTAAATTGCCCGGATTTGCTTTTGCCTTTTTATGCAGTTTGTCTCTGTGTCTCATACATCGAATAAGGCCGGGCGTTATCCACGGCTTGATGTTATTGTTTTTATTATTCAATCGAATAACTGACGTATTTTTCTGAATTGCTTGCTGGACGTTTTTTATTAAGTATGACATACTTGTGTCCGCGTCAGCAGAATTGTAAACTATGTCAAAGTCGATTTTGCACAAATCGTTTTCAAGTTTATTTATATTTAATTTCGAAATTGTTTGCATTGCATTATTTACCTTACGTGTTTTTAGGTTAAGGGTTAGTAGGACAGCGCTATGATCGGTAATTGTGGAGTTTGTTACTAACGTGATTGATGGATATTTGGTTCTGAGCATGACATGATCCAAACAGGATCCAGTGGTACATGTAGGCATTGTATGTGCGGGCAGTAAGCCACGAAAAGCACATAGATTAAGGTATTCCTGTGCCATGGTATCACAGTCTTCTGGAAGAATGTTAATATTTAAGTCTCCCATCAATATCATACTATTAAATGTTGTTAAAGTTTGAAGTGTATTGTTTAGTGACATACAAAAACTATTCAATTTTTTATAAGAAGGAGACCGATATACAGCTAGTATTGCAATATTTGACCCAATTTTAACCAAGAGCCGACTACAGTCTTCCATATTAGGTTCCTCGACGGTAATATCTAGCGAATTTCGTGCATAAACCACTACCCCATCATTTTGATTGCAGTTTACCGTAGTGCTGTACACATTATAGCCCGGTATTTTCGGCAAATTCTGTCTATTTTTACCTAGCCAACACTCTGTTAAGATAAGGATATCACAATCCGTGTTCAATCTGTGCTGTAGGGTATTAAAACTATCAAAGTTCTTAAAAATACTTCGAATATTTTGCGTTAGTATAGTTAGTGAGTTGTTATTGTAAGGGACTAGATATTGTTTGCAGTCCTCGACGTCACACATTTTTGACTCGGATACGGAGAAATTATCTAGGTCATTGATTATAGAGTCAGCCATACTTATTTTTGATAAATGGATAGAGTTCTTAAATATAGTTAATTATGGGCGCTCTAGGCGCCTTCATAATCTACTGAATTAATGTACCTTTTTTCAGCCATGATTTTTGCTGGACAGTCAAGATCACCAGTCTTGTGATTAGACGGTTTTTTGTAGTGCATGCATGTGGCACATTTAGGCGGTTCTTCTTTCTTCGTACATTCGTTTGTTGAGTGCCCTGATATTCCACAGTGTCCACAAGTGTGTATAGGCTCTCGACACGTCTTGGCCGCATGTCCATATTGTTGACACTTGAAACACCTTGTGACGAGTGTAAAGTCTCGTACAGGGCAAGAAGACCAATTTATAAAGACCCTCTCCTGTGTTATTAGGGCCTTGCGGTAATGTGCGGGCACTTCAATAATATAATTACAGGTCTCTGTTTCTTTCTTCCCCGACTTATGACTTAGCCTTATGTTTGATAAAAATAGGTCAAGAGACGTACCTTGCAACTTTTCAGCCAAGTTCTGGTGATAGATACACTTAAGGACCTCCTCTTCTTGCATATTCGTGGGCACTCCTATGATCACAATTCTAGGCTTGCGTTTTTGAGGCTCGTCAATGGTAAGGCCAGAGGTCGTCAGCTGCTCTGATTGTTTCAGCTTCTTAATATCTTCTTTGCTGTCGGTGCTAATTATCACTCCACCGTTCCTGGTTTTACGCAAACCTCTCACGTGCAGCTTCATCTGCTCAGGGCTTATAATTTTTTGAACGAGGGTTTTAGTCTCCTCGCTCGACTTCATCTTATCGTTCGGATAGATAGCCACAGCACTTAAATTACTCGGGCGGATGAATTTGTCCGATGTTTTTCTGACCATGTCGGCAAAAGAGATAGGTTCTGTGCTAGGTTTCGATGATTCCTTTATGCTTTCTTTTAGGTCCTGTAGTCGTTGAGACAATTCCTGCTTCTCAGTCAAGGCTCGTATATTTTGGTGTGCTAGTAGGGTTCGTGCTTTTAACGACTGGTACTGGACAGCCATTTGGGATGAACCGTGGGAGACTTTACGGCAAAGATTATTTATCCGGATCTTTTGTTCCGAATTAAGCTTCCCTTCTGCCGAGATAGCGCAGACCTCTGATAGGCATTGTTCTATGGAAGTCATCCAACCGGAGATCTCCGAAGTCGACACTATTTCAACCCCATCGTCTGCTTGGTTTGTCACTGGGGGTGGACGCTTGGGCGTGGGCGGAGGGCTACGTTGCGTTATGCTGCTCCGGTTGAAGGGGCTGCTTCCGTCCATCATATTTTTATTTGTAAATCAATCACTATACATTATAATGTCACTTATTAGTAATCAATAAAAGTACACAACACATTTACTGCTTACTCGATATCTAGGTCGAGAATTTTGCGAGTGATTATTATTCTTTAAAATGATTATGTAGACACGTCTGCTCTCATTGAAAACAAAATAATCTATGTATAAATGAAATCTGTTTAGTGTAGACAATTACTCAATTACTAATTCCAATTCTATATACTAGAAGAAGTCATTAATCATTCGATAAATCAGAATCTTGCATGGATATTTTTTAAATTAATACATAATATAATTCGTCAAAGTCATTCAAAATGCAGCTGATAATCTATATACGGACCAAATAATCTTTTTTTTTATACTACATCGGGCGGCAGACAAGCATACGGCCCGCCTGATGTGAAGCGGTTACCGTAGCCATATTAGCCATTTTAACGCTCGCAACATAAAATATCGCTCAGACGCCGACGCCACTTCCGCTGCCAACGCAGCATCTCCTTCCTTTCTGGTGACCTCACTCACTCGGGTAGCTAACAATTACGCTCCATAACTCTCTTTTCGCCAGAGCTTCGTTTGACAGCCAGCAGGGTGCACCACGTGCAGGTGAAGTTGGCTTTGGTTCAAAGATGTTGATGAACCGCTTACACCTCAAAAATATCTTGAAAAACGTCCTAAATAATTTCATACTCTAAACGTGAAAAATGTACTAAATTTGGAGGAAATATCTTACGATTGCAGCACTGCGAGCGAATGTAATTTTACACTTGACGTTTGTAAGTCGAAGCATAGACAATATTTTTGTTTCTATCGAAGGTTCAAATCGACTATGCGCTTGCGAAGTTTAAGTACATTTGTCTACCAATTTAATGTCGCTAACGATACGGCATTAACGCTCGTCGATATGGATACGATTCGAAGCGTATGCCACTTGGCTAGGGCCTCTGATCTTCATCAACATCATCATCGTTATAAATATTTTTCCATTTTTTTTAATATTTATAATAATCTGGCGAGTTGGCCAAGACAACTATTTAAATAACAATAATCATCAGCCTGTATCTACCCACTGCTGGATATAAGTCTTCCCCGATGCTTTCCACCAGATACGATCCTCCGCCTTCCGCATCCAGCCGCTCCCAGCCGCGTTCTTAAGGTCATCGGAGCATCTAGAAGGAGTGCGCCCAATACTTCGTCGTCTTACGCGCGTCCTCCCCTCTAATACCTTCCTCCCCCATCTGCCATCACTTACTCGGCAGATGTGACCGGCCCATTGCCAGATGACTGATAAACATAATAAAATACATTTTGTTGGAAACCCAATGAAGTCTTTCATCTCACTTCTTACTAATATTATTAATGTGAAAGTTTCAATGGACGCATGTTTGTTAATCAATCACGCCAGAACGGTGGTTCAGATCTAGATGTAATTTGCCACAGATATTGACCATAATCTGGAATAGCACATAATATTGTCGCGTCGGGTATGGTGATGTATGATGATGACCATTTTAAGACCCGCTGGGTCTAACACATGATTAATAAATTTATTTAAAAAAAAATATCGGTTTCACGGTGCCCAGCTGATAAGTTTGCCTCCGCGGTCCCGTACTTCCCTGGCGAAGGCGGCCGAAGACGGGTGATGGCTCGGTGGTATAGAGACGTGGCAACAGGAGGACCTCAATGTTCGGTTCTTCAAAAGTAGTATCTGATTCTTCTTAAAGTGCCAACTGAACCTTCTTTAAGTGGTGTCATATTACTCTTTAAGTGGTAACTAATTTTTCTTAAGTGGTATCTAATTCCCTGCAACAATACTCCAGCTTAAGCACGTCCGTCATCCGTATTGTTCACCAATAGTTTTAACATACGTATCTGTAATGACTTTATTTTTTGCATATTAGTTTTGGCCGTAAGCCCATAGCATCCCAGATATGATTGCATCAGCAAGTGCATAGTACAATGTAATCATAGTTTTTTTTTATTTAGGACATATTTCAGACTACTTAATTTACCTAAAAGAGATCTTACTTTATTACACACTATTTCAACATGCAGATTCCAGTTAAACGTACTGTCCATTGTAATTCCTAGGTATTTATAAGATTTCACTTGTTCTATTTTATTACACTGACAGTTTGTTTTACTATCGTGTAAACAGTCGTACGAGTGCCCTATTAAGTTAACTCACTTTGTTACCTGCGCGTGGTAAGAGAGTTGTTAAGAAAGTAACAGAGTTGAAATAGCTTATGTATATTTAAATTATGAATTAAATTTTGTGTTTCAAATGATATTTTTCGTATAATTCGTTCTTATTAAATAATTTATAAAATTTTGTAGTAATTTTAGTAAGCTTTAAAAACATTGTTACATGATACTAATTGTTGCTGTGTGATTTTGGGAGAGCCTTTACGCCTGAGAAGCAGCGATCATACCGAGAACGGCGTAAAAATAATCCTGAAAAAGAAGCAGAATCCAAAGGAAAATCTAAGTTACAAAAAGCATAAAAGAAGACATACAGATTTTGGAAAGGCTGTGATAGATAAGTTTTAAATTGCACTAAAGGAATTTAAATGTAATATTACATTAAGACACAATACAGAAACTATAGAAAACATAACATAATTGACTTTAAAAAAAAATTACAGTTGTAAATATTTTGAAGATGTACATTTTCATTATTTTCGAGGCTCTCGAAATCTTTCCATACTGTTGAGTAATTGCCTACTCAATCCTAATAACTATAATTTGAACTTACATACTAATCACCGTAATCCAGACGGACTCACGCAGACAGGAATAAGGGTTTAAGGACAAGAAAATATATATAATAATAGGGTACGTTCACCGCAATAATCCAGAGTTCCAAGGTCGCCCAGCGATCAATCACTCATTGTTAACACTGTCCAAACTTTCGACGCGTCCCGGCGTCGATCCGCGGTCCCGCGCGGTTCCAGAAGTGTTCCGCGAACTCCAGGTCGCGAATTCCAGTATGTGCTGTAGCTTATCCGGAAGCTAAGCACAGCAACAAAACCCCGGCGTTCCAGAAGCGCGCCGCGCGCCGCCACGTTGCACAACCGCTTTCCAGAACGGTGCGAGTCTGCTCAGCGGCCTACCAGCGACCATTAGCGACTGTGTGAGACCGCCGCGCGCGCGCCCCCTGACGGAGTGCACCGGCGAAACAAGTGCTGCCAGCCAGCAAGCTCGATTACGCCCTAACTAACAATCGATTGATTTCCAGAGTCGATTTTAAATCCAACACATACTGTGGTTTCTACAGGCGTTGTTCTTATAATAAGATAGAGATATCATCATTCTGTACTGTATCTGGAAACCTTTCACACAATCCAGAGGTTAGGTTAGGTTTTTTTTGTTTTTTTTTTCTTAGGCCAATCGCAATATGCGCACATCCAATTTCCGCTGGGTGTGCGCAGATTGACTTACTTTAGAAATTTCTAGCTACCTCCAACATGATCGGAGCCTATTTTTGCTATATCTCTAGTTCATTCCAGGTCACGCTTTTATGCTACTTCCATTCTGCATTTTTTCTTTCATTCATTCGACCTTTCATTCTTGTGGGTGGGACCACGATTATTTTTATTCTACACTAGCTATGGGTTCCTTACTGCTAATTTTATTTTTGGGAATCAACTTATACATTTTATTTATTTATTTTTTGGTTTTTCCGGTATATACTTATTACATTAAATCTTACATCTATATTGTACGTTCTGTTATTTTCTTAAGTTTCTATCTTATTTCTAGAACTAATTTAGGGCTTACAACAATTACATATTTATTTTCTTATTTCCTTTATTTACTTATTTCTATTTCTTAAATATTATCTCTTCTACATTATAAGTAATACTAATGATGATATTTACTAAAATATCATATTAAGCATTTTTATGTGCTATTTATGATTTGTTTCTACTTATTACTATTTTAACATTCCTTATACAATATTCTAAGAATTCTTGCCTATTGCCGTCCTGCATCAGCTGTCGCATGCTATCCTCGGCTACCTTACAATTTATTTTCTGCTCTAAGTTGAACCTATCAAGTGCATGGACTGGGCACTCAAATAAAATATGTGGAACCGTTTCGCTACTAGCTGGGTCGCAGATGCATGCGGGGCTCTCCTTGCACCGGAACCGGTTCAGGTACTCGGAGAACCCCCCATGTCCTGTCATGATTTGCGTTGTAATGTGGTCGATTTTTATTTTCCGTGCCATCCTGTACGCCTCCATCGCATTGGGTAAAAACATTCTTGTTACCTGTGCTGTGTTTCCGGTGACATATCTCCCGTTCCACTCATCAATCGTTTCCATTCGAATGCTGCGCTTGATGAATGAAACGGGGCACAGGTCGTAGTCCGGCTTTTTCTTTTTGTTCCCAGCAGCTTGTTTAGCCAGTTCGTCTGCTCTCTCATTGCCTTCCGTTCCAACATGGGCTCTTATCCAGAACAACGCCATCGACTTGTTCTGTTGAGACAAGGTTGTTATATTTTCTCTGGTTTTCGCCGCAAGTGGATGGAGGCAACTACGATTTTGGAGAGTCTGCAAGGCCGCCATGGAGTCGCTGTATATGCCACACGATGTCGCCTAGGATTTCAACGCTTCCTCCGTTGCTCTCCATATAGCGAGAAGTTCAGCCTGGTACACTGTGCAATAGTCTGCCAATTTCAGCTTGAGGGTCTTCACTTCCTTCGCGCCGCTCCAGATGGATAATGCTGCACCCACTCGACCCTCAATTTTACTGCCGTCGGTGAATATGCGCATGTCATATTCACCTTCGGCATCTAGCTGCTCTTGATTTTCCAGGCCTACAACTTTGATCTCCTTCCCTGCTGATGGATGTGGAGACTCCAGCGCCGAGGTTCTCCTCTCAATTTCGCGGTCGCTTAACTCGATCCAAGGCTCCCCCCTTCTGGTCCGGTACAGGGAAGCAGCTTCTCGCACCCTGAGATCAAGGGGGAGGATACCGGTCAGAGCCAGCGCCGAATTGAGCGACACCGTGCGGTACGCCTTGCAGACCTGCTGGGTAATTCCGCGTTGCACCGCGTTGAGCTGTTTTCTTATCCCAGCTTTGAGTACAGCTCCCTCCCAGACGCTGGCGGCGTACAGGACAATTGGCTCTACTGTGGCCACATAAATCATTTTAACGACCTCCGGTTTGAGACCCCACGATACCTTTGCAGCGCGCGTCAGCTGCTTGTGCACGCCCAAGGCTTTCCTACAGATGTTTGCTACGTGGGACCTAAAAGTCAGTTTATCATCGATGATGACGCCCAGTACCTTAATCTCCCTAGCCATTGGAATCGCAACCCCCCCCATGTTCAGACGTGGGGTGTCGTATTTTAGCTTTCGCGTAATCACCATGGCATTTGTTGTGTGTGGTGCGAATTTCAGCTTATTTTGTACACCCCACCTCTGAACACGTTCCAGGATGGCATTTGCGCGATTCTCGATTTGAGCTGCTGTGTCGCCTTCGAATACCAGCATGACATCATCGGCGAATGCTTGGACGTAGTCCCCGTTTCGTGTCAGTTCCCTGAGGAGTGGGTCCAACAGGAGGTTCCACAGTAAGGGCCCTCCTATCGAACCCTGCACGCAGCCCTTCTCTGTCTTCTTGGCGCATTCTTCTCCTGCGTATCGTACAATGACTTTTCTATCTGTCAGGTAGCTGTCCACTACTTGCCTAATGTTCAGGGGACACCACTCTTCCGCGAGCCTGACTCTTATGGCCGGCTACCAAGCGCTATCGAAGGCTCCCTCTATATCCAGTGAGACCAAAACCACAATTTTCCTCTGTTTTAAATTGCGGTTTATGTGTCCCAGCAGGGTATAAAGGGAGTCCTCGGTGCTTTTCTGGGGCATAAATCCATACTGGCAGGTGCTCATTTTTGGGAGGATGTGGTGTTTTACCCTGGCCATTACCATCTTTTCATAAATCTTCCGCAGCAACGGCAAGAGTCCGATGGGTCTGTAGGCATTGGGCGTGCTATAACTGTCCTTTCCAGGTTTGCGCAGTACGACCACGACCGCCTCCTTCCATTTTTTGGGGAAGTATTTCAGCTGGAGGCACTTGTTGAGCAGGGCAAGGAAAGTCGCCGGGTCCGCTTCAATGAGTCTGCTGCATATGTCGGCTGTGAAGCCGTCGATGCCTGGTGCTTTTTTCGGGTTGAAGGACCCGCTCGCCTGTTGTAGTTCTGCTAGTGTGAATGGTGGGTCACAAGATTCACCTTGCTTCCCAGCGTTCACTTCTTCAGCTTTCTTTCTGATACTCCTGTGGTACTGGCTGTCTTCTGCTGCACTATCCTCCGGGTAGAAGGCGTGCGCGAGTAATTCCACTGACCTTTTGGAGTCCAGTGTTTGTCCGTCTTTCTCTAGGGGCGAGTCCTCTTCCCTATTTTGCGTTCTAGCGATAACCCTGTATATGCTGTCCCAGACGCTTTCCCTGTCCTGCCTTCCACAGAATTGCCTCCAGCTCTCGACGATTGCTCTGGATGCCTCCGCCTCATACTCCTCCTTCAGCTTGAGATACTCATTGACGACCTTTGATTTCCTCACAGGTGCCGCGTTCCGTATCCTTCTTTTCCTGTTCGCCACTTCCTTCTTCATCTTGGCGAGGTTTTCGGACCACCATGGCACGTTGATCTTACTTTTAGCCTTCACCGTTGGTATTGTGGTTTTACATACCTCGGTTATCACATTCGTAAGGTTGTTCACCGCGGCCTCCAGTTCATCAGCAGCACTGATCTTCTCAATTTCCTCTTCCGTTAGGTTATACTCGGATTTTAGCTGGATGAATTTCACTAGAAATTCAGTCCAATTAGCTTTCCTTGTATTGTATTTCCTAGTAGTCCTACTGATGGTTATGCCTTTGGCCTTAGTGAGATGAATGTTGAAGCTGATGGCATTGTGGTCCGAACTCATCATCCCTTTGTCCACTTTCCACTGCCCGATTTGATCTAAAAGATCTGTCGAACAGGCCGTAACATCCACGAAGCTTTGATATTGCACGCCGTTTCTAATTGTATCGAAGGTCGGGGTGGTTCCGTTGTTGAGGATATGTAGCCCCATATCTCCTAGAGCTCCAGCAACGTCGTTTCCCCGGTCGTCAATTTTGAGGCTGCCCCACCAGGTGCTCTTAGCGTTGGCATCCCCTCCGATAATAAGCCCTTTCCGGCCTATTTTCTGCTCGATATTATGCAGTTGGGTAAGGTACGGTTCCAGTGGTTCATTGGGTTCAAAGTAAAAAGAAACCAGCGTTACTACCCAGGCCACTGTTTGGATCCCCACCACAACGATGTTATTTGTGGTGAGTTCCGGGTATTGGATGACCGTTACCTCTCCGTCAAAAACAGCTATCGCCGCCTTCCTTCTACCCTCCCCCACAGTGTTCTGGTAGATTCTTACGCCTAACTGTGTTCCCATTTTGTTGCCACTTCCCACATATGGCTCCTGGAGAAGCGCCACCGCGGCTCTTCGCTTTTTGGCCTCGATCATGAGCTCCTTGGTTGCCAGATTTTTTCTCTGAAGATTGGCTTGTAGCACCTTGTAGGGAATGATGTCGCCCGGGACGCCTTTAGCAATATGCTACTGTGAGCCTTGCCAGCTCGTCCCGTTTCCGGCGAACTGTACATTCATGACTGAACGCATTATGTTCGTGGTCGTACTGGTCGGCCTTGACGCAGTTCCGGCATTTGGGTGGAACTCCTGCCATCCAGTCGGCACATTCCGTCTTCAAATGTGGGCCCCCAAAGTGACTGCAAAGGTCTGTTGTTTCCTTGCAGAAGCGCTTGGTATGTCCGTATTCTAGACAGCGACTACACTGAACCAGTGGGGACTGGTCTTCTGCCTTTACCCGCTGCAGGTCTATATGCGCGTAGCCTTGCGCCGTGACTCTCTGCCATACCGTTGGCGAGACGCTCAGCACCACGTGTCCTGTGTGCGGGTTTCGGGCTCTCCTCCTAAATCTAATTGTAGTCCTGTCCTCTCCTTCTTTTAGATCTCTGAACAGGGTTCTGTTTTGATTTTTGAAGGCCTTCTGGATGTCGTCGTCCGTGTTCGAGGATAAAACGTCTTTGAGGACCAGGAGTGGGTCTTTGTTCTTAATGTCCTCGACGATGAGTCCATTTCCTTTTGATGTTAATCTGTCCTTGACTCTATTTCTTTCCTCCACCTTCTTGAACCCCATGATGACCTTTCTGTCTTTTGCTTTCCTGATCCTCTCTACTCTCACCCAGCCTTCTTTGGCATCCACCGCTTCCCGGATCCTGCTCAATGTTTCCTCCCCAGTCTTCGTTTCATCAGTGGAAGTGACCACCACGGATTGTAGAGTGCTCCGTGTTGTGGTCGACTTCTCGCATTTTGCAGAAGTCACGCTTGCGTAGGTATTGCTATTTAAGAGTCCCAAAGCTTCTTTGTGTTCGTCAAGGTTTCTGTTGAGTTCCGTTATTTTCTTATTTATTTCCTCTAACAGCTTCGCCTGTTCATCAAGCTAACCCCACAGCAGATTTGAGTCAGCTTCTGTCGAATGAGTTTGGTGGCTCGAGCTTTCGGAGGTTTTTGTGGCGTTTTTGGTTTTGATGGGTTTTGCCTCTTTACTTGCTGCTTCGGCCTCCTTAACAAGACTGTAGAGCCGGTCGATAACCTCTGTAACCACCGTCTTCACCTCTTTTTTCATTGACTTAAGGCCGTTAAGGTGGTATTTGGCCTTAAGTACTTTGGCATGAGCTTCGGCTGTTCGAGTAGCATACCTCTTTGGGCTGGGATCCGTCGGTGCGGTACCGATTGGTACAGTTTTCAATGTCCCTTTTATTGGTTCCTCTTCTTTGGAAGGTCCAGCGTCTTTTGCTCCCCGTACTATGGTGGGGGTGGGGTCGTTATTGGCCGCCTCCTAGACATCTATGCTGCGGCGTACTGTACTAGTCCCTGGAGGTGTATTCCTGGCTTTCGCCGTCGGACTAGGGGTCTTCTCTGTCCCAGCGCGTGAATTGCCTTTTTTGTTTTCCGCAGCCGGAGTCCTATAACCGAACATGTTGAGGCAGTATTTATGTGTCGGTGTCTCTACTTTGTAAAAGTTGTAGACAGTCGTGCGAGAACCAACACAGAGCGTCAATAGAGACCGCTAGTTATAAAAGGGGACAAATACAATCACAAACACAATTATAAATGTAAAAAATAAAATCAATAAAGTATATTCTTAAATAGGTAGAGTCGCAGATTCTAGTCAAATAAGACTGGTTTTTAAACCGTCACACAACTAACAATATGTTTCGAAATGCGTGTCAGTTGTATTTCGAGATTTTCCCGATGTAGAGTCAGTCTTAATAATAACTCTATCGCTACCCAGTAGCGAGTCTTTTTCTAGTAAAGTAGGAATAAAAATTTTCACCTACGGTCAATGGTTAATTTTTTAGGGTGGAAGTTCCTAAAAACTCTACGTAGAGAAAATCTAATAACTTCTTCGGATAGAGCTCGCCGCGCCCGTTCCAACGATACCAAGCACGACCGCCCCAGCCCAAAGGGTTCCCGAGGTACGACAGATCAAAATACCCAGGACCAAAGGACCAAAAAGGACCAAAAATCTGGTTCTAGCCGTATCTCCGGAACCAGTGGGCCGAATATAGCCGTACGCGGTATCTTCGCACTCTGCTCGTCGAGCTCTACCCGATTCCGCAGCTTCCTGCTGTAAAAAATATATCCGCTCCGATTTGCTCTAAACCTAAAATATCTTGAACCCTAGGTTGTACAAATAGGTTTAAAGAAAGTCCCGTTCGTCTAGCAGCACTGGTCTCGGAGATATTGATGTTTGAAATTTTCCAAGAAGGCGGACTAGCTGTCAAAGTTCAACTTTGGCTTGCGATATCTGCGAAACCAGTTGTCGCAGACCCACCGTTCTTGAGTTCAGACCACCCAGTTTTCCCCCCTCTATCCGGCAAGATGATCTCCGGACGTCCAAAATTTTTTGGGCGGAATCCGCCCAAAAGTCAACTGGTATGAAAGTAGGGGTCCCCCTGAACCCAACAACCCAACTTTCAGCTCTCTGCGACCAGCGGTCCAGGAGTTATGGCCTTTTGAAAATTTCCAAAATGGCGGCCCTTATGTCAAAGTCAGGCGATAAATGACTCTAACTTCTCAACCGCTGGTCGCAGCGAGTCCGGACTTTCTCTGGGCACTTTGTCCCCACCAGCTCTACAATTCTGGTAATGTTCCGGCGCAAAATAAAAATATTTGGCCAAATCAAATTTTTCGTGCCAGGTCCTAAAAAGTAAATAGTAATAACATAAAGGAAATAATTGAAGACAAATCAAAGAGAGAAAAATTTTTAGAATTCTGTAAAACAGTTGCTAGAAAAGTTATACATAAAATAAATAAATAAGTTGCTAAAGAACAACAATAGATAAAATAAATAATTCAAAACACACGGTATACTGTTGAACATATAAAGTATATACGAATAAGTTGCCGAAATATTAGATTTAATAAATAAAATAGAGATAAAAAAAAAAAAAAATTGTTAACATATTTTCATAAAATAAGATTAAATTTAAATTTGAAGTCTATACAAATTACAATACTAAATAAAGTCCCAGACTTTAACCATGTCCGGGGTAAGTTTATAAAAAAAAAAAAAAAAAAAACCTAACCTAACCTAACCCTACTGCCCCTCGACTTGCGAATACGCGAGGCTGCCACTCTTTACGAGGCAAGGAGGGGAGTAGCCGTGCCAGTGATGGGACATAGGGAGATTGAGACTAAAACGATCCTTGCAGACAAACCTCATCCTGCCAAGTATATGAGCCTGCAGTTCATAAGTCTGGAAGACCAGGAGCAAGTGGACCGCCATAACAACCAAGCGGTCCGCATTTATACTGATGGGAGTAAGCTGGAGGGCAAGGTTGGGGCCGCCGTATCTATATGGCACGGCGCGACCGAAACCAAGGCCCGAAAGCTTAAACTCGACTCCCATTGCTCGGTCTACCAGGCAGAACTGTTGGCCATATTCGAAGCAACAAAGGAAATTTTGCGTAGCCGACACAGCTCTTTCGGCATTTATAGTGACTCTAGGTCGGCTCTGGAGACCATTGTCAACCATAGTTCCCCTCACCCGCTATCCGAAGCCATCCGATGCAACTTAAGAACTAGCACGGACCAGAACAAAGCTGTGTCTTTGTTCTGGATAAAAGCACACGCGGGTCTAGAGGGGAACGAGAGAGCTGACACTCTGGCCAAAGAAGCGGCACTCTATAAGAAATCTAAGCCGGATTATGATAGGTTTGATCCGGGAAAACAACCACTGCGGCGGGAAACCCGGAAAAAAACAACCACGTGGCCACGTGGTCGGCGTTCCAGTGATCGCAGGAAGCTGAAATTTGGCGAGCAGCAGGTACCCATTTGGACTATTAAAATCCTGAAAAGAGAAAAATTTTTTATCAGCTGAAAAATTTTATACAACGTATTTAACATTCAAATTTTGGCACTAAATTTCTCTAAACCTATAGCAAATAGGAAAAATCGGCAACTGCTATTTTGTGCGCGCTAACCAGTAGCATCACCAGCAGCATTTTTAAAATTTTTGATTAGAAACTTTTGGGACTATAATTAAAAAAGATAAAATTTTTTATTTTTATTATTTTGTTAAGAAAATTTTTCATTCTTATAAAACCTGTTATGTTGTGTTAAAGACTCATATTTGTACTATTTTTTGTGAATTTTTGGGATTTTTCGGCCCAGCGGTTCGAAAGTTATAGATTTTTATGTGTTTTTTCAACTTAATTTCAAATTAAATTAATAAAACTACTTTTTGGCAACGGGAACGTGTTTACTGACTCAAATACATTGGGATTGAGCCCAAACACCGACCCGATAACTTTAAAAACAAAAATTTTGAGTTTTAGGACCAAATTCCAAATTTAGGACCAAATTTTTAAAATTGTCATAGACCGCGAACCGCTAGACTTAGAGACACCGGATTTTCACTATATGTAATGAAATATTTATCTCCTCTCAATATTTATCTCCAAATCTATTCTTTCCCTTCCATATATCGGGCAATCAGATAAGATGTGCGAAATACTTTCCTCCGTTTCCGAATCGCAAGGGCACGTCGGGTCCTCCTTGCACTTAAACCGATGTAAGTACTGTGAGAACCCACCGTGCCCTGTCATTACCTGCACAACAACGGGATCCATCCTTATCTTCTTTATTGTCCTATACGCTCTCGTTGCATCCGGAAAGAAGAGTTTGGTGACTGATGCTGTTTCCCCAGTTTTGTATCGATGATTCCATTCGTCAAGCGACTCCTCTCGTATTTGTCGCTTGACGAATGAAACCGGACATCGATCATAATTTGGCTTTGTCTTCATACGCAACGCAGCCTGCTTCGCGAGTTGGTCGGCTCTTTCATTCCCTATCAGCCCGGCGTGGGCTTTAATCCAGAAAAGGTTGTGCAGGCGAATAACAGACGCTTAGAAGCGGAAATGGCTGAACTCCGAAAGGAGCTAGCAGAGCTACGGACAAGTCTGGCTGCGAAACAGACGCCTCCTCAATCATCCGGGGTTCAATCCTGCCAGGGGAATCAGAAAGAGTCAAACAGTCCCCAACACACAGATGCATTTCTCCAGACGGTGATGCTCGCAGTTGGGACAATGATCGATGCAAAACTAGCTGGGATTAATGACAGGCTGTTGCCGGAGAAGCCCATTCGGCCGCCGCTGGCAGCTGATAAGAGGAACTCCTCCAAAGGAGAGACATATGCTTCTGTTGCTGCTGGTGCGAGTCCGACCCCAGCATCCACAAAAGTAACTGGTAACAAACCAGCCACGGTGATTGATTGTCCTAAATTCACCCGGGCAGCCCCAATACCACAGGAGAAAAGTACAATAGTTGGAAAAGGAAAAGGTAGAGGTAAACGAAGCCTGGAGGTGCCGCCGACTTCTGTGTCTGAATCAGCACCATTGCCAGAGCAGCCTACACAGGAAAAACAGCAAACAACGGAGTCATCTCAACCTTGCCGCTCCTCTGCGGAAGGCTGGACAGAAGTAAAAGGGCGGAAAAAGGCTAGAAACGCGCGAAATAAGGAGTCAAAAGAGCAAAAGCAAACGTCGAAGCAGGTTCGGAAACTCAAACTAACCCCTCCGCGAACGGCAGCAGTTATTCTTACTCTGCAGCCTGGTGGTGAAGAGAAAGGCGCTTCCTATGCTAATCTATTAAAAGAAGCAAGAGCAAAGATTGACCTCCCGGCACTCGGCATAACAAATATGCAGTGTAGAACGGCAATTACGGGTGCTCGTATGCTGGTTATCAAGGGCGAAGGCAACGCAGAAAAGGCTGATATTCTAGCGGAGAAAATCAGGGAAATCGCTAGCCAGGATACGATACGTGTTTCTCGGCCTACCAAAACAGCCGAACTCCGTATTTGGGGCCTGGATGACGCTACCACGAAAGAAGATGTGGTAGCCGCTGTGGCCGCAGCCAGCGGGTGCCAGGCTCAGGCAATAAAAACCGGGGAAATAAATCGTGGAGTCTCCGGCGTAGGATCGATCTGGTTGAGCTGCCCGGTCGTTGCGGCTAAGAAACTTGCGGATACAGGGCACCTACTTGTCGGATGGATGTCGGCACAGGTTAAATTGTTGGACCAGAGACCTTTACGGTGTTATCGCTGTTTGAGTACCGGGCACGTTGGTAGTGTATGCACCGCTGAGGTGGACCGAAGCTCCTTGTGTTACCGCTGCAGCAAGCCAGGACACATGGCTGCCCGTTGTAGCGCTGAAAAACCACACTGCGTGCTATGCGCTTCATCTAACAAGGCGGCGGATCACGGAATTGGTAGCAAATCCTGTTCTGCTCCACCCGGCAAAAAGATGAGGAAGCTTGGCGCTGGCACTGGGGCCTCTCGGTTAAACAGCTCTCAAGAGCGCACACAAGAAGAAGGTATGGATGTCGCCCAATAATGGACCACAACACTACCCACTTTCTACAGGCGAATATCAACCACTGCGCCAGAGCCCAAGATCTTCTGCTCCAGAGCATGGCGGAGTCGTTGATAAACGTAGCCGTAGTTTCTGAGCCCTACAATGTCCCTGACCGAGACAACTGGGTTGGGGACTTAGAGGGCTCAGTAGCCCTCATTTCCCACGCGGGCGCTGGCTCCCCGCCCTTCGATAAAGTAGCGAAGGGTCGGGGATGCGTCTCGGCCGCAGTTGGAACAGTCTCGGTTGTTGGAGTCTACTTCTCACCAAACCGTGGATTGGCTGAATTCGAAGCCTTCCTCGGAGAGGTCAGTGCCATGTTGCGGCGGTGCTACTCCAACCCCGTTCTAGTCGCGGGTGATCTCAATGCCAAAAGTACGGCATGGGGATCTTTGGTGACTGACGTGCGCGGCGAGACCCTTGAGGAATGGGTGGTATCTACTGGTCTGACGGTCATAAATCGGGGAAGAGTAAACACGTGCGTACGGCAGCAGGGAGGTTCAATAGTAGACGTCACCTTCGCGAGCCCTGCCATAGCACGTCGTATCTGCGATTGGAGAGTGTGCGAGGGTGTAGAGACGCTGTCAGATCACCTTTACATCCGGTTTGACGTCTGCACTCCTCCGACCTATAAACGGCCCAACTAACCCATCACCTGCCGAAGAGGGTCCGCACTGGGTATTGCGGCGACTCGACCAGGAACGGTTAAAAGAAGCCGCAATTGTGGCGGCCTGGGTCTCTTCACCTGGTGACCCAACAGAGATAGATGTGGATGCGGAGGCGGATCGACTCGGAGCAACCATGGCTAGTATTTGTGATGCGGCCATGCCCCGCGTCAGACCGCATCCACCACGACGTCGGGTGTACTGGTGGAACGAAGAATTGGCTTACCTCCGAAACAACTGCGTGGCGGTCAGACGTCAGTACACCCGCAGCCGAAGAAGAGCCGGTCGGGACGAAGTTGGAGAAGCAGAATTATATGCGACCTACAGGGCCTGCGTCAAGACGCTGCAGATGGCAATAAGTCGAGCGAAGGCAGAAGCATGGCAGGAGATGCTAGAGACTTTAGACAGTGACCCCTGGGGGCGGCCCTACAAGATGGTGCGGCGAAAGTTACGCCCATGGGCCCCTCCTGTGACTCAGAGTCTCCAGCCTCGGCTCCTTCAAACAGTCGTTGAAGAGTTGTTTCCGGCCAGAGGTGTATATGTTCCCCCGCCAATGCTGCCGCCTGTGGCATCCCATGTTGAAGAGGAAACTGAGGAGGGAGATACCGAGGTGCTGGAAGTTTCCGAGGAAGAGCTGGGGGTGGCTATTGCCAGACTCCGAAGCAAAAACACTGCCCCCGGTCCAGATGGAATTCCCGGTCGCGTCTGGGTGCTAGCCTTAAAAGAATTGGGGCCGCAAATGAGGGGACTGTTAACCGCTTGCATGATAAAAAGGCGGTTTCCGCGTCGATGGAAGCCTGGCCGACTCGTGCTACTGCTAAAGGACGGACGTCCAGCTGGATCGCCATCGGCCTACCGGCCCATCGTTCTGCTCGACGAGGCGGGCAAGCTTTTCGAGCGTGTCATCGCCGACCGCCTCGTTGAGCATCTCGAGGAGATGGGTCCTGATCTAAGTAATGCCCAGTATGGATTTCGCCATGACCGGTCGACCATCGATGCGATTGCGCGATTGAGAGTCCTCGCTGAAGAAGCAACTACCCAGGGTGAGGTATTGTTGGCGATATCTCTTGACATCAAGAACGCCATCAATACCATCCCCTGGAAATGTATTGAAGAAGCACTCAGGTATCACAGAGTTCCTCGGTATCTTCGGGAGTTGGTAAATCACTATCTCTCAGAAAGAGAGGTGATATTCCCCATACATGGTGGCGGGTTTGGTCGCAAGTTGGTGTCATGTGGTGTCCCGCAAGGATCGGTTCTCGGACCACTTTTATGGAACATTGGTTTCGATTGGGTGCTGCGGGGAACATTGTTGCTAGGTACTAGTGTCATAGCTTATGCTGACGATACCTTGGTGACAGCTCGCGGTAATTCTCATCGGCAGGCTACCGATTATTACTTATAATGTAATTTCTTTTTTTTTTCCGATTCTTGCCACCGCTGGTGTCGCACAAGTGGTCGGGCGGATGAAAAGACTGGGACTAGAGGTAGCCCTTCGGAAGACCGAGGCTCTGTGCTTTCACGGGCCTCGGAACAAGCCACCAACGGGAACGCAGCTAGTTGTCGGTGGTGTTCCGATCGCTGTAGGGTCGACGATGCGATACCTAGGTATTGTCCTCGACAGTCGATGGAATTTCCGAGAGCACTTCCGGCGACTGGCTCCAAAACTGATCAAAACAGCCGCTGCCTTGAGCGCTTTGCTCCCGAATTTGGGCGGGCCGGGTGTTTCCTGCCGACGCCTATACTTAGGTGTGGTGCGGTCGATGGCTTTATACGGAGCGCCCATATGGGTAGATGCTCTGACTGCCCGCAATAAGCCTCATCTGCGAAGACCGCAACGAGCCATGGCGGTAAGAGTTATAAGGGGGTATCGCACCATCTCCTTTGAGGCGGCGTGTCTAGTTGCAGGGTCCCCGCCCTGGGATCTCGAGGCAGAAGTATTGGCAGCGGCTTACTACCACAAGGTGGCAGCAATAATGGCACGTAATCCCCCATTTCCGCAGGGGATTAATCGATGGCGAGAGGAAGCTCGAAGAGATCTACTCCGAAAATGGGCCGAAGTTTTAGAAATGCCAAGCGCTGGTCAGCGTACCGTTGAGGCTATTCGGCCGGTCCTACAGAAATGGGTGGACAGGAGGTTCGGCGTGTTGACCTTCCACGTTTCGCAGGTCTTAACAAATCATGGATGCTTTGGAAGGTACCTGTGCAACGTGGCAAGAAGGGAGGTTTCGGCGATGTGCCATCAGTGCAACTGCGCTGAAGACACGGCGCAGCACACTTTGGCTGAGTGCTCTGCGTGGACGACAGAGAGAGAGGCGTTGACCGCGGAAGTGGGGACCGACCTCTCGCTTTCGACTGTTATACAAGCCATGGTCGGAGGCGAGAGCTGCTGGCAAGCCATGGTGGCCTTTTGTGAAACGGTCATGTCACAGAAGGAGACTGCGGAGCGAGTGAGAGAG
This sequence comes from Hypsopygia costalis, assembly GCA_937001555.2. Lineage (NCBI taxonomy): Eukaryota > Metazoa > Arthropoda > Insecta > Lepidoptera > Pyralidae > Hypsopygia > Hypsopygia costalis. The sequence continues at coordinate 34,215,909 of OW443325.2, forward strand.
GACGACATTCTCTCCCACCCGATCCGCCGTAAAAGAGTCGGGCGGAGGCGGCGGGCCGAAGACCGCCTCCTTCCCCCTTGACGAGGGCCTATGGACGATGGGTAGGGGAACCCGTCGTCCGTCAGAAAAAGGTCCTCAGATGGGTGGCGTGTTCAATGTTCCAACACGCCACTAAAAGACGAGCCCGGACACTAGCCGGGATAAAGAAGAGTCCGATGGAGCCCCGGAGAAAATACGAAAGTCGTACCCGGGACTTCATCACAAAAGCGGCGATAAGGAACACGGTGGGGTTTTAGTCGGTAGGTTTGCTCCGTAGGGTTCATTCTTCTTCGAGCAAAAGTCCGACATAACCAAGCCGCCGTCCCCTCGGCGCCTTGGTATGCATGAGCATTTCCCCATCGAAAAAAAAAAAAAAAAAAAAAGGTTGGGGCAGGCCCCACAAGTGTTGTTCAGGTACGTCCTCGTCGTCTGCCCTGGACCCAATTCCATCGGTGCGCAGTAACGCAGTGGCCGGTGGATTGGTGACTAAACCCTGAGCAACAATACTTTGGGAAGTGATTGTGAGAGTCACGTGAGAACTTACAATGGAAACTAAAAATTTAGACGTTAGTGGGAGTGTTGATGGTGGATACGAAATCAGTGGCGGGAAAATCACTGTCGGGGCTGCATTGAGCCCCGTGGTGATAATTGAAAGGTTGGAAGATAGCGGAGAGCAGTCTGAGGTGGAGTCTGTCAGCAGCATGGTGACGATTCATTCTGACGATCATATGGAGCAGGATGAGGGCGCTAACTTGAATACAAGACAGCGAACACACGCGGAGGTTGGCGATTTAGAAGGTTCGACAGCTAACAAGATTGCAGCTGCAGAACGCAAGAAAAAGACTGCATACAAAAGCAGAGGTCACCGACAAATCGCCAAAGCTGGGTCTCTGACCCCTGATGAGAATATACAAACGGTGAAACGACTCGCAGAGCATGCTCGGGAAGCCCGCTGGTTGAGTTCGACTCGCCTGTCAGAGTCCTCTGTAACTGATGAAGAGGCGGCCACAAGAGCTGACTTGTGTGAGGTAGTAGAGAAGAATCTGGAAACGGTTCTGTTAGTCGCATCCAAATCTGGCAACCTGAAAGGCACCTATACAAAGCACCTAAAGGAAGCTGTAGGCGCAATTAAGGTGGCGACTAACGCACTGCAATCAAGAACCATTACAGACGAGACGCGACAATTGCAGGCAAATAATCGGCGCCTGGAAATGGAGCTTGTAGAACTGCGAAAAGAACTAGCAGAACTGCGGTGTGTGGTAGAAAGTGGAAGTCGAAGATCTACAGAACAGGATCAACGTGAACCCAGCCGACCACCAAAAAAGGGAGGATTGAGTGGACCGCAAGAAACGGAGGCACTGCTCCATACCGTCATGGTCGCGGTTGGCACAATGATAGACGCAAAACTTGCGGGTCTAGAAGAAGATAGAGCTCTCATCGACATTATAAATTGGTTAAATAATAATAATTTAAAAATTAATCTTTCTAAAACGCAATTCATGCAATTTCTGACTTATCAAGCTAAACCTCTCAATCTGACTATTAAATATAATGATATCAGGATACAGGAAGTTACAAGAAACAAATTTTTAGGCATCACTCTGGATTCTAACTGTAACTGGAAAGACCAGATATCAGAATTGTGCAAAAAAATAAACAAATTTATCTTTGCTCTTTGGAGGCTCAAAAAAATTGTGTCTCGAGAAGCTGCTCTTTTGGCTTACCATGGCTACGTCTGTTCGCTACTTAGATATGGCATAGTTCTTTGGGGAAACTCGGTAGACTCGGACAGAGCATTGGTAGCCCAAAAAAAATGTATTCGTACCATATGTGGAGCAGATCGACGCGACACATGTGTGCCTTTGTTCAAAGAACTCCGTCTTCTGACCGTTCCATCTCTGTACATATATGAAACGGCTCTTTTTGTTAAACGTAACCTAGACTTATTTGAAAAACTTGACGATGTAATGAAAAGATCGAACAGACGTAAATACAATTTAATTTACCCTAATACTAAATTAAAATATAGGAGCAACAGCTCATACTGTATGTGCATTAAAATATATAATAAACTACCAGACTCATTGAAATGTTTGACATTATATAAGTTTAAAAAATGTTTATTTGATTTCCTGGTCACAAATTGTTTTTATTCCATAAATGACTTTTTCAATAATAAATTCTAAAATCATGACATGTTTATAAGTATGTACTTAATATTTAATTTGCAATGTAAAATGTTAATTTAAATATATAACTTTGTTTTCTTATTTTTATATAAATATTCACATGCCATTTTGGTGGAATATGCTAAGGACCATACAATTTATAACGCCTTATTGTTAACCATATTCTGTGAATAAAGTATCATTCATCATTCATTCATTCATTCATTCATTCATTCATAGACTATTACCAGCGAAAACATATCGCCCACCATTGGCGGCCGATGGCGGAGTTAGCGCCCCCAAAGCAGTATCGTATGCTGCTGCGGTGAACGCTGCTGCGGCATCTCGGCCTACAGAAGCCGCCATAGCAACTAAGGTGTCGTCGCACTCGGTCCTATCCGTGGAGCCCTTGCCACAACGAGTGAAAGGCAAAGGAAGAGGTAAACGCACAGCGCTTACCACAGTAACCATTGCCACACAGCAAGAACCGGAGAAGTCGCCATCAAGCACAACATCGCTACCTGCTACTTCTGCCGAGAAATGGACAACGGTTAAGGCGAGGAAGAAAAGACAAAAAGAGCGTAGAAATGAGCAAAAGAAAAGAGAAAAAGCTTATTTCCTGTTATTTCCTGATTTTGTAATTTAATTGCGCTTACTATTTCATCGTCCGTTAAGGTGGCAAAGACCCACTTGAGCACTACTAGCGGGTCCTTGTTCCTGGCTTCTACGACGTTGAGACCTGCTATCTTGTTTATCTTTTCTTTTGCTTTCTTCATGTCTTCAATGTCTTTGCAGCCAATAATTAACTTTGCGTCTTTCGCTTTTCTTATTTTATCTATTCTTACTCCTCCCTCTGTTGCCTTCATACCTTTCCTGAGCTTCTGTAGCACCTCCTCTCCCGTTTCTAGGGTGTCGTCCGATGTGACCATCAGCGAGTGCAGCGCCGCGCTCTCCACTGGCGGACGCCTAGGCGGAGGACCCGCCGCTACACTCGCGTAGGTCATCATCGGTAGCTCTTCCAGTTGGTTTTGCTTTTCGATCATTTCCCTTAGCGTTCCTATGTCCTTTTTGTTTTCTTCCAATTTCCTGCTGTGTTCTTCCAGCTTCTGTAGTAACTTTTCTTCCAGAGTTGGAGTATTCTCTTTCCTTCCTTGCATAGATGTTTCATCCTCTCTCTTCTCCGTTTCCGTGCTCTGATCCTTCTTTGGAACCACCTTGATTACGTCTTTATGCTTCTCTGTTTCTGTCCCCTTGTCTTTTCTCTCAATTTTCTTCTTCACTTCTTCTGTCTCCGTCTGTTTGTCCTTTCTTACTACCTTTTTCTCTACTATCCTCTCTGTTTCCGTAGACTTGTCCCTCTTGGCTTTTGGAGCTCCTTCTTTTTTGTTCGCTAAGTCATTTCCGGTCTCATAAATCAGCCTTTGAAGTTTCTTAAATAAAATGCTTAGTCCGCTCCTCACCTCTGTCTTCATATTTTTCGACTGTTCCATAAGGTCTCTTCCTTCCTGGCACATGTCGATAGCCAGGACAAGTCTCTGGTCCATTTTAGGTGTTTCTACCTCCTCTGGTTCGTCCTCTTTTGTAAACGTCCTCTGTCTTGAGACTTTGGGATTTTCTTCCCTTAGCCTCTCGAACTGCGCCACCTTATCTTGCATCTCCATGCTCTGTCTCCTGCCTGTTCCTGTTGAAGAGGGACCTGCCCTCCTTGTCTCACGTTCTAGATGCTGTTTTGAGCGGGTCGGCGTTCGTTGGCATGCCATTTTCAAGAGACGGCAGAAACGCGGATTTGCCTAAGTTGAAATTTTTAGGTATGTTAATGTTAAAAAACAAAGAAAGGATTTTTATTTATTATAATTTAATTAGGCAACAATTTCAAATTTATGTACAGTATTTTATAAGCAAGCAAGTAGGGCTAATTTGTTTATTTTTGTTACAGGTGCGGCCAGCGGAAACACTCTTCTTCGGTAGCTGGATCTTCAAGAACGAAGTGGTAAGTATTACCTTTAGATAATACTCAACTCACCTTCTTTTTCAGATGCAGCTGCAATATTTCCTTTGCCCTGCCGAAATATATGTATATGGCAATTTGCTTTCCAAGCGCCTGATTTGTTTGATTTTGCGGCAATGTTGCACTTGCTCCTACCAAATTTTTGCGGCAAAAATATTTTTGTTGCGCCTGGTGTTTTCGATCCGCAATGTTTACCCTACCTTACCTACTTATTTATATAATAAAATAAATATTATGATACTCTATACCTACACTAGTCTAAGACTATTTGGTACTATTCTATTTCATCCCTATGGACTATATTTAGATTTCCTATATGTTAATGTACTATCTATGTGTGGTATCTACGGGCACCGTAATGGTGCTAGAAACGCACCACCACCCTTATTTTAGTAGTATGCCCTAGAAAACGCCTGATGGGCAGCGATAATATGAGATGTGGTGTGGTTTTTTATTTTTCCAGAGCAAACCCGAGCGTCCGGCTTGTATGTGAGCCCCTTATAGGGTGCTCTGTGTCTGCGCCTACTGTTTCCACCCCTAAAAGTCTATGCTTTTGGCTACTATGGTGTGTAGGAGGGGGGTAACTGTTGGTCTGACCAAGCCTAACCAATAGCCTGGTCGGTCTAGCCGAATATAGTCCTAACTACGTGTATACTGTGTGGTAGTTATAATTAGGGAATAAACATATAGAATAACAAAATAAAATATATAAGATATTTTGTATAATGTATATGAAGAAAAAATTTTTTAAGCTCTATGTAGAGCCACGGTCTTTTTTATTGTTCAAAGGTCCTATCTAGCTATATCTTAGCTATATTTAATTTAGAAATTTGTCGAAAGTGTCAAAAAAAAATTTTGGACTCTACCTAGAGTCGTCTCTGTTGTATGGGAAAGTAGAGCTTGTCAATCCGAGTCAAGTGCCGAAAACCGCGCGCCAATAGGACAAGCGGTTCCCGAGATACGGATTTTAAAAGGTTTTTCGGATTTTTATATGGAGGGGTGTGAGTAGCTCGTACAAGTCAATGATTTCCGGATTTCGAGAATTTCGGATTTAGGGAAGAATTCCGTATCTCAGGCTGAAAACCACGCTCCAATCGGACAGGCGGTTCCTGAGATACGGATTTTATAAAAATTTTTGGGTTTTTGAAAAGGGACTTAGAAAATTTTTAAAAGTGTGTTATGGAGCTGAGACTCGAGGGTGGGTTTAGCTAATGAAATCCTAGAGATTTGGTTCCTGGTGTCGTCAAAAGGAGGTAACCACAATCTTAGTCTCCTTTTGTTCGTTGGTGCACCTGGTGCACCCCGTACTCCACTCGAGTCTCAGTATGGGTTTGGGTTGGGGAACAAGTCCCGTATCTCGGGAACCACTCACCGCGCGCAGTGTCGACACACACTATTTTGTAGGGGAGGTCCTCCCCTATATGGGGGTGTATAATTTTTATTTTTAGGAATCTCCCTCTAGTCGGAAAGTACTTAAAACCTTAGAATAATAACACCTAGAACGATAATTTCATACAAGCGCCCCACCTAAAACTGAGGCAACTAATGAAATTATGTGTGCGTAAGCGGCATGTGATTACAGCTGTTGACACGCACACATCCATTCAAAAAATATGCCAGCAAATAAACATTTTCCCCAAAAGTAGGGTAGGTAACTTAGTGTCTACTTCTTTATGTAAATACTTCTTTATGAAATAGTAAAAACCAAATCAAAGAATTAAATATGTTTATTTCAACATGCATTCTTTACGACAAAACTAGGCAACGGGCTCGTAGGCCTAGTCAATATTTGAAAAATGTTGATGCGAAAATAAATAAATTAAAAGTGGTAATTATTTATAATAAACTGCTTTAGATGTTATTCTGAGTAATAAAGAACAATTTAACGGCCTCATTCATTTCTCCTCATATAACATCTATCTGATTTTATTTTATGTATGAAAACTCTTTGCTACTAAACTTATTAAATTGACTTATAAAATAATTACAGCCTCTGAAAGTACGCCATGTTTAACAACTGTATTGAAATAGTAGTTTATGAAACTGTTGCATAATAAGGGTTATTAAACTACGAGTGTGAGTTTATAACATGAGCCGAAGGCGAATGTTATAATAGACCACACGAGTATTTTAATACCTAATTATGTGCAGTTTCATACACTACTTTATCTAATCTCATGAAATATATGATAATAATATTAAATACAACCATGAAGTTAATTTTACAGCTTTATTTCTTACTTATAAATCCATTTGCAGATCGAGCATGCGTAGTGCGCATGCGCGACGCGGCCCCGCGATCACAGATTATGTAGAAAATTTTTACAAAGTTGCAATGTATTTGCATTGCAACCTGTTTAAAATACCTGTATCCAGGGCTGAAGCAGTATCGAAATGGAAAAAAAAGTTATTTTTCGATACAGTTGTCCGGGACAAATCGAAAAATAACTTTTTAAATTTATTTTGATAGCTTGTGCGTAAAGACTGTCATTAAGATACTGTGTTTAGTTTTTTAATGTGTAAATTTCAGTATGAGATTAGATAAAATATATTAATATTGTAATGTAATGATGTAATAAAAATTATATAATAATAACCTTTGTTTATTTTGTCTTTAAAAATAATTATTTTGTTAATATCCTTGAAGTTGTATTTGTTTTCTGAACAATTGTCGCTTTGATGACACAATTTTTGAGATATTATCTTTTTTTGCCTCATAAAACAACCTTATGCTTAGATAACGCTCTATAATGAGTCGCGTTAAATTAATATTGTGATGCTGACCATTTATGTGCTCTTCTTTAGTGGGAAAAAGAGAACTGCCAATTAGTTTGGCCATAATTATTAGAGCCAATTTTTTTTCGGAATGAATGTCCTTTGGATTCTGTTTTATGTAGTGTTGCAAACTATTTTCAGCAACATTGCATATTAAGTAAACTTCTTTTGAAGCAAAAACCAAACCACCTTTATCTCTGAGACACACCAACTTATGAAACCACTGTACTTCGTCAGCGAGCATGTTATCCACACAAAATTGACATTTTATCCGGGTGGCAATATATCTCACCACATTGCCTGCAATATACCCGACAATATGATTTTTGTAACCAGGTTCATCACTGGAAGCAATGTCCAATCCTGCAATCTCATGTCCATCGTTCGATGGTAAATCGGTTAATTCTTCATCGGCATCGTCAAATCTTTCCGCCACAGTTGTAGAATTTATGCAAGTCAATGCCGACGAACATGTCAAAATGGAAATATTTTCAAGTGGCACACAGTTCCCAGTCTCACCGACTTGCAATTCCATCCTGCAAAGCAATTTTCTGTAAACACCCTTAAACTGTAGGGCGTTGGGGTTGTCATTATGCCCGCCATGCATTCTGATGGTTCCAAAAAGCAACTCAATATGATCTTGACTCAAACGATAGGTGGAAATATATTGAAGTTCCTTTGTGCCTTCAACTAAAGTTTTGTATAAAAACATAAGGCTTTCGATACATACGAGCAATCCTTTGAAGCCAGTAGAGGACTTAACTTTGACCACTGATTCAAAATTTTTTATTTTTATTTGAATTGAATTTTCATTTTCATTGAATTTACGTTTCCTGGTGTTTTTGATGTTCAAGTTGAGTATATAATTTTTTGCTTCTTCTAAAAAATCAAAAATTTCAGCTTTGTTGCTATTTGAAAGGGGATGACAAAAGCCATGTTGTGTTAACCTTCTGGAATTAAATATGTCAAACAAATTATTGAAGATAGTTATAAATTTTTCTGTGCCTTCACTATCTTCGAAGCTGTCTAATTTTAAGACTTCACGACAGAACTTTAAGGCAACTGCTACGCTCCTGCTTAGTAGCTGAGAAGCAAGCTTAACTTTCATAACCGAGTTCCTGAATTCAATGTGTTTCCGAGTTAACTTGTTAGCGATGTGTAAGCCTTCCTTTTCTTGTAAGTTATTCAACTTTGTCAAGAATGCCCAATCTACTTTTCTTTCGTCTTGGTCTAAAAACTGTTTCTTGTCTTCAAAATGGTTTCTTACTAGTTTAATCATATGGTTTGAATCTAAAAAAACAGCTACTTCATGATCTGCTGTGGGGTGCTTAAATGTACTTTTAATTTTCTTGGGGTTCTTTATTTTGCAACCTAATATTTCCATAGCAGAAATATTTGTTGCGTGCGCGTCAAAGGTAAGGGCGACCACTTTTACACCTACCTCTTCGCATTTCGTGAGACACATATTTATTATGTTACTTTTTTGTAAGCCATTTAAGCCATGAACTAAAAAGTACCCTATCGGAATTTTCCAGTGTTCGTTTAAGCAAACAACCATCAGAGTATATGCTTCTGTTGCTTTAGTAGTGCAATCAGATGTGCCGGTGCCTAAATCCACTCGTCCATGGCCTCCTTTTATATTTTGCGGCCGAATAGCCATCTCATCAGCTACTAATGCACAAATTAGTTTTTTTTCTGTAAGTTGTACCTTTGATTTCAGAAGATTAAAGGCTTCGTCGGTTAAGCCTGGAGAACCATTAATGTTTTTATACCAATTGTAAATAGTCTTTGCGTGAGGCAAACACGTATTGAATGATTTTCTTACGTAGTTATATGCCCGTGGCGAGTAGAAATGTAACGTAAGACAAAATTTTCGAAATTCTGGTGTATATTTTGGCATTGGTCGTTTTTTGTTCTTTGACTTCTTCACCAAGTTGGTGTAAAGTTCCGCCGCAAATACGTTTTCTGACAAAATATTGTGCAAGTCATTATCTATGTATCTATTTTTTTTCAAATCTAGCAAAATTCTCTGTAGGGACATATTTTTAATCTTCAAACGACGATTTTTTTGCAACAAAGTCTTAATTTTTCTACTTCGGATCTGCTGAAGTTTTTTAATTTGATGTAATTTTTTCCGCAGTTTTGCTTTCCGTGGCGTGTCAAATACAGGATCCAGTTCATCATCAAATTGTTTATCCTGGGCTTCCTGAAAATGTACAAGAATTCAATAGTCAGTAATTACATTCAATACATTACGCTAAATTTATTTTTAATAAGCCTAAGATAGTTGTCCTTCATACAAACCGAAACTTAAGTATAATTTTTGTGCAATCAATTACATTTTTAAAAGCAGGCCTTTTCATTAATTATTTTTTTTACTACAACTCCTTCTTTTATACTGCTTATTTATTTATATAACTATACTTTTTTTTCATTCCGCTCACTCATTACATTGAATGTAAATTACAAATATATGTACTTACCACTTGTGAGGACAGCACATTATGAGAATCATTTAAATTTTCCTCAGAAAAACTTTCTCTGTTGAGATTTTCTTCTGCGCAAGAAATGTGCAGCGACTGAAATATATATAAAATGTCATTTACAACTACTTGAAAAATCATGTAGGCCTAGGCATATTCGTACATACAAGATACGTAAGTTAATGCAAGTAGATAGTCTCTATATTGATACCTTTGTAGGAACAGCACCAAAATGTAATCTGTGCAAGCCACCTTTTGTAACGTACTTTACTTTGTCGTCGAAATGTATAGAACATATCCTCGTATTCGCAGTTGGCTTCCAGCAGCTTTCTTTACGATTTAGTCTTATTTTATCAATCCAACGAGCAGCAAGTATAGGATCTGAAGGGAAACTAAAAACAAAGAAAACAATTATGCGAGGGATTCTAATTTTTATTTTATTGATATTAAATACACATTACAGTTTTGCTGAATGGCTGTGTTCCATTGCCTAAACGTTAATAAGCTACTTCATTTCCATAAGGAATGAAACGTGCGTTTCGGTCCTGTTTTTACGCTAGAAACGCACCGTTTTCAAGCTGGAGAAGTGAAAAGTAACTTTTTTTAAATTTACTATTTTTTTAAATTTACTAGAGCAACACTAATAATCTTTATTTAATAGTATATATAGTACTTACGAACCTACTTATCAATAGTTCAAATTCAAATATATAAAAAAATATTTATCAGAAATGGGGAAAAAAATCTTACCTTGCAACACTATACTGTTTATGGAGTCAATCAAAATTACGATTATTTTTTTTAGTGTTTGATTTATTTCGTAAGAAATGTAGGTTTTATGAGTATACTTACACATGATATGCGATCTTACAATCCTTATTTTGTTTTCCAGATTGGTTGTGACACCCTTTGACCGCACAAACCGTCATTTTAAAATAAAATTGTTGGAAACGTTCTCACGTTGACACGATCTCGCGCACTGACAACTACTGACAAGTCGCTCGATCGACTGAGCCATTTGTGGCTCAGACTGATTTGCTTCACTTTGTGCGCGTGTACTAGGTTTCTAGGTGTTATTATTCTAAGCTTAAAACTAAACTTAAAATTACTTAAAATTACGTCGTACTACGCCGCTGTCTCGCCGCGCCGGCCCGTCCGGCGCGCCGTGCCTCGGGATAAACGGGTATATCGGGCGAACCGCTGGCGTCCCGAAGATGTTGTGTGCCTCGTTTGAATCGCAGGGAGCCAGCGGAAAATGTGAGCCTACTATGGTTTGGGTTCCAGCCCACGGAGTCCCTCCACGGGGCCCGAAAGTCCCGTTTTATGTTTGTTTTGTCGTTATTCCCGGTAGTTTTAACGTTGTGGTAACACTTCTATACCCACCAAACCGCTGGGCATCGGGAGGGTCTGGCAGCTGTATTGGGGTAAGGGGGATACCCGACGTCTGTTTGCGTACCTATTGGCCCGGGGAACCCGACTGATCAGGCTCCACGGTGTATCATAAGTACACCCGATTTCAAGATTTTATACCACTTGTGTCGATTTCGTGTCCCGGTTGACGTCCCCTGGGAGGCGTATTGCTTGCGTCCGGCTGATTCCGACGACGGTGTCGGATGCGGGAGAGACCGGAGATGGAAACGAGCGTATCTCTTCCCAGATCTTGACCCTCGTTCGGTCCCGTTGGCCGGGGGCAGCAGAAATTCGGCCCCGCCTCGGCTGCGCGCGATAAAACCGCGGCGCGCTGCGCGGGAAGCGGGATAACTCCGAAGCTACTGCTCTCCGGCTGGATCCAGACACGTCCCCCTGTTCTGGAGGAAGTCGCCTATCCGGCTGTGCGAGTCGCACCCCGAACGAGCCTCCACCCCCTCCGTCACTGGGGTCGGAAAGTACCGCACTATTTTCGTCGCCGCTCGCGGCACGGCTCACAGTTTATAGTGTTTTACTATGTAATTACAAGTCCTAATAGTCTGAGTTTTTGTTCACTATATCTACACTACACGCTATTCAATAATCTTTTACTATTTATATTAATTACTGTCAGTTTTTCAGTTTTTGTTATCACCAAAGTCGCCACTTACTTTTTGGCCGGCCGGATAGGAGAAAAGTCGGAGAGAGACCAATTTCCCCTTGCGTGCGGCTGATTTTCGAGAATGCCCAGATGAGCTCGATGACTGGGCCGTCGGACCGTGCAGTTGGACCGGGCCGGCGAGCTCGGGTTCGAGCTCCAGCCAAGTGCCCGGTGCGGTCGGCGCGGCCGGGGTTCGGTCTCTCGTCGATATCTCCCTGGTCTTTGGGAGAAAAAATCCCAAATTTCGGTCACTTAATGTACTCGTTACTACGCACGTTTTGATATATTAAAAAGTATATATTACCGATTTAGTTTTTAAGAAATTTTGAATTTTGTGGTTTTTTGCCAATTTTTGTGCCTGTTTTGTATTGTAACTCACTGAAATATGGTCCAAAAAATCTGAAATTTGCACTGAGTATTCCTCTAGTCACTCCGCACACACGTACAGTTCCAGAAACACAACTTATCGCTGAATTTTTTGAGTTTAGCGCGATGGAATGCGCGCGCGCGCCTGCTTCCCGGTTTATGCTCGGGTTTTTGGTTTGTAATTTCGTCACTTTTTGACCGATTTCTACACTGAAACCACTATTGGACGCGGAATTTCAGCGCGCATCCAATCACACGCGTACTTTTGCGAACTTTTTCCGTACTTCGCGATTTTTTAGCTGCGGAACGGCACAAAATCGTGGCGCACGGCTTTGCGGTCATGGCGCAACTGGGTTAGGTTAGGTTAGGTTAGGTTTTTTTTTTTTTTTTTTTTTATTAAATAAAACTACAACTACAGACACTTGGTCCGTACCTTTTTTAAATTGATGAAATTTTTGTTATTTTGTTTATTTATTCTACTAAATCTCCGCGCTTAAACATCTCTATTCTTATTTATATTAGTCTTATGTTAGTTAGGTGTATGTATAATTAATATGTTATGTTTTTTGCATGCCTCTTTTTTTATTTTTATTTATTTTTGTTTTTTTTTTATTTTTTTTTTTTTTTTTTTTTATTTTGTGTTAGTTTTTTCATTATTGATTTATTTATTATTATATTTTTTTTTTTTTTTTTTTTTTTTCTGGTTTGGGCCTTTACTGTAGTCCATCTCTTTTTAGGTCTTGTTTTTTTTTTTTTTTTTTTTTTTTTTTTTTCTTACTTATCATTTATATACATTAGTATTTATGATTAATCCGTGTATTCGTGTGATGTCGGCGAGTGCGCGTTTCAGCGTCTGGACTGAGGCTCTCTTGTGAGGTTTCTCGTTTTGTGAGCGCGTCAGCGCGCTCTCCCCGACATCACCGTTACTTTCATCTTATTTATGGCGAGTTAAGAAAACAGAAGGCACTGCCACGGCTTGCGTCTCCTTCCCTCGCTGTTTGGTTGGTATTGTCATTCATGGTCATGTGTTTTTATGAGGTGGAGGTGGAGGGACCGTCATCCGGTCTCAGCCATCCGAGTTTGGTGGCGGTTTCCCTATCCCCCGCCCTCATCGCCATCTTCATGTTATAGTCCCTGATCTTTGCCGCCGTAGCAGTCTCAGCCCCTGTGATAAAATAGGCTATGGCATCTTTCGCTACATTATCACTGTAGTATATACAGGACTTGGTGTGCCGGGAGACTGCGACGACGGCATGAGGGACGCTTTGTGTGATGTCTGATATGTGTTTTGTTGTACGTACAATCACCACTGACTCGCTCGTTAGACCCTGCGATTCGTGTATGGTTAGAGTGCGAGATCCCGGGTTTTTCCCGTATCCCTGGCCGATAAGGAGAACCTTCTCTGCCTGGGTGTGGACCAGATATAGTGTGTTGTCCATCCTGGGGATCTGCGCGCCCGTATACCTTTTCAGCGACAGTGATCTTGTGCGTGCCTTGGACGAGTATATGCCGCCATAGATTTCTCTAAGCGCATACGCTACGTCCTGGGGGTTCCTGTACGTACAAAGGAGGTTTCTCGCTATGGTCGTCGTGAGGTTGGGTCGGTTATACAGCATTGGGAAGAGGTTATTCCTGTCAATGTATGGGAGTTGATTTTCGTCTCCGATTAAGCTGACGACTGTGGCTCTGGCTACTTGTGCTGCCATTACTATGGATCCGAAGTGGTTCATAAGGGCTTCGTCCACCAGTAGGCGTGTACACGTCTCGCCCTTATGTAGACCATTTACTAACAGGGATGCCATAGTACGCACTCGTCTGCAATTACGGGTTCCGTAAGTCATAGTCAGTCTCTCTTTGACGTCGTTTGCGGCCTCGATTGTCGTTGTCACTATGATGTCCTGTCTTGGGTCAAATTGCGAAACCACCCATTTTGTCTTTCCGCACCCTGGGACTCCATTAGTCCATATAAAGGTGGGGGTCACCCAATGCACCGGGTCAACGCCTTCGAACAGGTCCCCGGATATGGTGTTAGCCACTCGGATTATCCTGTCGTCCAGCATTATCCTTGTGCACTTTGCGACCACCACTATTGGGTCTTCTGGAGGTGTTTGGAAGGTCATCACTCCTTTCCTAGCCGATATTTCTTCATCTAGGGGCACGAAACCGTTGGTTGCACTGTAAGCGGCCATGTACGACCCGGACATATTGCCCAGTAATACTGAGCCCCTGTCGTTGTCGTACACCGCTGCCTCAGCTTCGCTTAGTCTCTTTCGTAGCAGTGTCCGCTCCATGTCACTGTCACGCCCGTACATCTGCCGAATGGTTCTGCAGATGTCCGTGTGTACACTTCTCGTGGCTGTTGTCACTGCTACGAATTCGATGAAGGCGTTTACCATATGGTCCCGTGGCTCCCGTACCGGTCTAAGTTTGGGAGTTTTGACTTGTCCCATAAATGCTTTGGTGCGGGGACTGGTGGGCGGCTCCGATTCTTGACGGGGGACTTTCTTAGTGATCAATTTGGCCGCTTTCTCCATTGACAAGGCCCTCCCCAATGCGCCCACTTTTTTGCTCACGACGCCTGAGAACGCGTTTGCCGCCTTGCTGAGGGCCGTCAGTAGGGGGGAAAGTTGGTGTTCCGGTGCCCTCTGTTTTGCTTGGCACCTCTCCTGCATCTTGCGCTGCTGTAACCTCTCCGATCCGGTTAGATTTGAATTGACTACCGGGTAGTCCCAGCAGTCAGTAGGGATCAGTTTGGTGCCATGTTGCAGGGATTGGGCCTTAAGGAAACCGAGGGACTGACCCCTGTCCTCATACACCACAACTTCGTGGTGTTGTGAAGCCAGGAGCGCCCCCTCGTAGTCCCTAGTCCTCCCACTTAGGTACGCTACAACCATGGCATCAATACTGATGATTTTCGGTGGCAGAGATTGTTTCCCGATGTCCAGAAGCACCTTGCACATTTGTTCGAACTCCGTGACTTCCTCAGTTGCGCAGAACAGTGCGATAGTTTTGTTGTTCTTTCGCACTATTCTGCACACCTGGTTTCCGATTGTCACTTGAGGGAGTTCGTTGTAAGTTTTGCGTCGCATGGTGGTCTTGCGGGTGCTTCCGTTCAAGAGGGCGCCGAGGCCCGGGGAGATGGTTACGGTGTTCTTAGCCAATGCATTACAGAAGGCAATTCCTATCCTCTCGCTGCTATTGTCCATGAAGAGGGCGACTCCTCTGAGGCGCAGTCCTGGTCGTCCCTCTTCACCGCAGGTCAGCAAATCGAACTCATAGGGGCGTCGCGAGATTGGTTGGTTTGTTTGAATCCCGACGGGTGTTGTTGTTGCGTGGACGTCGAGCGTACTATTCCTTGTGGACACCATTGAGGCAATGTGGTCCATGAACCGAAGGAATTTTGGGCGCGACGTTTTACACTCCATAATCTTGCTGATGTTGTATTTTTTGAGCTCCAGATCAATAGAGCACCGTAGATTGTGTCTTTCCCTTTCGAAACGGGGGCACTCGAGCAGGATGTGCCACACAGACTCGCTAGTGTTGGGATCACACTCACATTCTGGGCTGGGCCTAAGGTTAAACCTATGAAGGTATTCGCCTAGACCGCCATGCCCCGTCAGGATCTGCGTTTGCAGGTGCGTAATTCTGGTTCCTCTCACGACGCGATACGCTGTGCTTACGTCGGGGAGGAACACCTTTGTCACAGCACCTGTCTCGGAGGAGTCGTATCGGGCTTGCCATTTTTGGACAGACTCCTCTCGGATCTTTTTCCTGACGTATGAGAGTGGGACCTCGGCGTAGTCCGGGTTGTTTGTTTTAGTGGTGGCCGTTTTTGCTAGCTCGTCCGCCCTTTCGTTCCCCGTGGTTCCCACGTGTGCTCTAAGCCAGAAAAGCCGTACACTCTTGCCTCGCTTTCTGATGCACGCGATGTTCTCCTTTATAGCTCTGGCCAGAGGGTGGAGCATTTTCGGGTTACTCAACAATTCTAGCGACGATCTTGAGTCGCTCAGGATGTTTACTGAGTCCCTGTTACTCTCCCTCGCCCTAATCACGGCCCTATGGAGTGCGTACATCTCTGCCTGGAAAACGGTGCAGGTCTGGTCGAGGGTGAAGGTTTCGTTAGCTGTTTCCCTTCCGTCTTCCCACCATGTCAGCGCGGCGCCCACTTTTCCTTCCATCTTGCTGCCATCAGTATAAATCTGAGGACCAACAATCTGGTGGATCTCTTGGGTCCGCGGTTCCATGTCCTCCAGGAGCTCGTATTCAGTTATTATTTGAGCAGCTGGGTGAGGGAAATCCTGGAATTTCACTTTTCCCTCTATCTTTCTGCCTGGAGGTAGGTATGCGGAAGAGATTCCCTTCTTTGACTCGTAGAGTGTTGCGTTTTCCTGGATTCTCAGGTCCAGAGGAAGCGTGCCAGATAGAACAAGTACAGATGTTAGTGACGTTGTTCTGTAGGCTTTGCAGATTTTCTGGGCAAAACCTCTCTGCAGCGCTTCCAGCGGCTTCCTGTTCATCTGGAGGTGTGTTGCTTGAGACCAGGCGCTTGCTCCGTACGTGACGATCGGCTCGATTACCGCGACGTATATTGTTCTGACGATTTCTCCGTTTAACCCCCAGGTAACCTTTGCCGCACACGCTAGTTGTTTATATATGTCGGCTGCTTTTTTACATATTGCCAGCACGTGCGCGTTAAAATTAAGATTCCTGTCTATTACTAGCCCCAGGAGTTTGATCTCTTCAACCAATGTCAGCTGCGTGTTCATCATGCGAATTTGGGGTGGGTCGAACTTTAGTTTGCGAGTGAGCAGCATCACCTGGGTTTTCTTTGCTGCAAAGTTCAACTTGTTATGTTCCTCCCATTTCGCAACTTTATCTAGCACTGCGTTGATGTTATCCTCCATTTCGGCTATTGATTT
The DNA here is from genome assembly GCA_937001555.2 of Hypsopygia costalis. Lineage (NCBI taxonomy): Eukaryota > Metazoa > Arthropoda > Insecta > Lepidoptera > Pyralidae > Hypsopygia > Hypsopygia costalis. The sequence goes on from OW443325.2 coordinate 34,232,735, forward strand.
CCCGGAGAAAACCAAAAACCCCGTCGTCTGCGAACGCCTGGCAGTAGACTTCCTCACGCGACAGTTCCTGTAGCAGGTGGTCCAGTATGAGATTCCAGAAGGTCGGCCCGCCGATTGATCCTTGGACGCATCCCTTCGTGGTTTCCCTACCGCTTGTAGCCCCTGCGTAATTTACTGTTATTTCCCTTCCCGTGAGGTATGAGTTTACCGCCTTGTACAGATTCCGTGGACATTTCCTGGTCGCAAGTTGGTGTTTTAGAGCCGGCCACCACGCGTTATCGAAGGCTCCCTCTATGTCCAGTGAGACTACAACGACTGACTTCTTCTCGTCCAGTTCGTTTTTGATGTGTCCCACTAGGTCATAGAGAGCGTCCTCCGTGCCGCGCAGTGGCATGAAGCCGTATTGTTTAGGACTTAGAGTCGGGAGGAGATGCCATTGCAGCCGTCCCACCAGGAGTTTTTCCAAGACCTTGCCCATCACGGAGAGTAGGCCGATCGGTCTATAGGATTTTGGGTGGGTGTAGTCTTCCTTCCCAGGTTTCCTAAGGATGACTACATGGGCTTTTTTCCACTGTCTGGGAAAGTACATCAAGGCTAGGCATTTATTTGCTATCGCCATGAATACCTCCTTTTCGCTGCGGATGGCCCAGGCGCAGATATCGGCTGTGAATCCGTCCGATCCAGGGGCTTTTTTTGGGTTCTGTGCCTTCAACACAGCCTCCACTTCCGCTTCGGTGAAAGGTGGATCGTCCGGTGGCAACTCTTCGTCAGGATTTCCGCTCTCCACCAGTGTTCTGATTCGCGTGTGATGAGGGTTATCTGTGGATATAGAGTCATCTGGGTAGAACGTCTCGGCCAGTAGATCGGCTGACTTCTCTGGGCTGAGTGTTTTCCCGTCTGGGCCCCTCAGCAGCATGTCATCCTCTCTTCTGGCTGTTCTTCTTATGACTCTATATATTCCGTCCCACACGCTTTCTCTGTCTTGTGTCGAGCAGAACTCCTTCCAACTCTCTGTTTGGGCCTCAGTGGTCTTTTTAGCATATTCCGCTTTGGCCTGGTGGTAATCTCTCAATACGGCTTCTTTCCTGATGGGGGCTGCGTTCCTGATTCTGCGCTTCTTACGAAGCACCTCATTTTTCAGATCTTGGAGCGCTTGCGTCCACCAGGGTGGTGACGGCTTCTTCCCTCCTTTACCCAGTTTTGGTATCGCTGCCTCGCAGGCTTCCTCAATTGCTGAGGAGTAGGCTTGGACTAGGTCTTCCAGTTCTTCCCCGCTTTGTACAGCCTCGATTGTACCGACGTTGATGTTGTGTTGTCCCAGGGATTCGTGTAATTGCCGACTAAAAGTACCCCAATTTGCCTTTTTTGTATTATACCTCCTGGTGGTTGGGGGACGATGCGGCTGCATCCTCTCCCCCAATTCCAGGACGTACGTTATGGCATTATGGTCTGATGTAATTAGGGACCTGTCGACTTTCCACTCTTTAATTTTCCCTAGGAGGGGCGTGGAGCAAGTTGTTATATCTACTATACTCGAGTAGAGTTTGCCCTGTCGGTATTCTTCGAAGGTTGGAACGCTGCCGGTGTTCAAGATCTGGTAGTCCATTTCATTGAGAAAGGAGTTAAAGGCCGTTCCCCTTTGGTTCTCTGACGCGCTCCCCCACCAGGGGCTCCATGCGTTGATGTCCCCCCCTAGCAGGATGTTCGGTGATTTGAGGTTGCGACATACCGCTTTTGTACGTTGGATGTATGGGTCCAAGTCTTGGTCACCCTCATAGTAGACGGACACTACTCCAAGTCTTAAGGTTCCGGCCTCCAGCAAGACCGCGGCCTCCGTCTCCGTGACCAACTGCGGATCATGTATGATTCGCAGCCCATTCCCGAAAACGAAGATCGCGGCCTTAACGGGTTTTTGCCTGTCGAGGGTGCACTGGATGACTGTAGTGCCCGGGATTCGTTTAACCATTCCCTGTGAACCCACATAGGGTTCTTGTACTAAGGCTATGGTTATACCCTTGTCCTCGGCTACTTTCAGTAGCTCGGCTGTGCCCTGCTTAGAGCGTCTAAGGTTGGCTTGGATGATTTTCAACCTTGTTTGTCCCGTCGTACCAGTTGGGTCTCCTGTAGTGTATGTCTAATAAATATGTATTTATAGGTATAGGATTTAAGAGTATATATAACATCGTCAATGTAACCTGAACGAATAATAAACCAAATGTAAACCTAATCAGACGTTTGCATCATCACCCAATCACCACCATTCATTACATGGCGACCCTTGCCACTTAGGCGGTCTGACGGTGTTCGGTTGAGCGACGACGCGCGTGTGTATTGTATATAATTTAATAATCGGCCTGCTAGTCAAAAATGATTTATAAAAAAAAAGTAAAGTTCAAAAACGCCGAGGTCTTCATATTGCAATAGATGTCTTCGAGTATAAAGAACATTAATTGTTGCAAAATGTAATCTGGTCATTTTGGCTACCGAATCCCGAGGCTCGTATTTGAGTGTCATCATGAGGAGCCTCACCGCCACGAGCCAAGCGAGAAAAGGTTTTGGAGAAATATAACAAATAATTTAGTGCAAAAGTGTAAAAAAAAATAACAGTGCTAAATCAGTGCTAGTGTGAATTAAGTGCATTCGTTCGAGTGAAAAGTAAGCAATGTGTGGTGAGAACTGAAAAACTAATTAAAAGTGTGCGTTTTCTAGTGTTAATATTTTTTTTAAATATAATATTTTTGTCGAGTGTATGTTGTTGACATGTATATTTTATTTTATCTCTATGTTCATACATTTTTTTGATACATTAAAATCATATTATAATGAATAAGAAAATTCATAAATAATGTAATCATTAATATTAGTAATGCGTGTAAAATCAAAAATAGATAACATGACAGCCATAAATGATAGGAGAATAAAAAGAAATGTTTTTATATGGAATTCTTACAAATACTATAAATAATACAATAATAGGCAAGATAATATACTTAGTAATGAAAATAATATGCAATTTGAAAAATTTGTTTATACTAGGATGCATATGCCCCACTTTCGATTTTTAAACCATTGTCTTGTTGTTACCGGTGTTGAATTGTAATAGAAGCGACTTTATGCCTGATACTTATACTTAATAGTATAAATTAAAAAAAATAGTTTAATAATGTTAATATTTTTATGGGAAAGATAAATTTAGAATTTCAATATTTCGAGCATGAGTTATGTTTATAATAATTATGAAACTCAGATTAGAGACGTGTGAACTCAAAAACAAGTCAAACATATGTATAACAATATTACTAATACGAGTATGTAATACATACTTAATTGCTTTACTTTAGTTTTTTTTTCAATAATATTTTTATAATCATAATCATAATCACATTTTATTTGCCAGATATTGTATTAACTTGTATGTATGAGAGGTCAGTGGAATGTATAAGTTGCCAAATATAGTGTTGTTATAGATTCCGGAGCATCTCTCTCGGTATTGAAATAAGAAACGCTGATACAGTGGAACGTTCCAGTGCGAGTACATTACGTGCGGAATGCATCGCTATAAAAGGAATTGGGAACAAAGTACAAAGTAAACAAATTAATATGAATTTGTTAACCTTGATTATAAGTTATAAAATTCTTGCATTATGAATTATGCGCTAATGATATTTTTTTTTTCCTTTTGCAAGCATTAGCTTCAAAAAGTATAGAAGCTTTAAAAAACTTCGAGTTAAATAATATTACAAACAACCATATTTATGTTCAATGCTTGTACTTACACATATAATGACAGTTTTAAGCATTCCACCGAGATGCAATTTCTTAATATACTTATAGTATTTTATAGTATGCGTGATTTTTTCGAAAGATGCGAAGAAGAAGAAGTTGGAAATATTTGAAAACTGAAAACTATGTAGATGTGAAAGTCATGAACGAAATGATTGTCTATATTAATTTGTGTACAAAGAAAACGAATGGATAAAAGATGACTATAAGGATTGTACAAGATATTAGTGATAACCTGAGATTGTTATGGTTGCTATAAACAATTGGACTGATCACCCAAGAGTTGTAGGATCCTATAAAAATCCAAGGTTTGGATTGAATTAGTGTATTATGAATGACAATGACTTGTATAGAATAAAAGGTGACAGATATGTTAAGAATACATAAATTAATTCTCTTAAATCATTAATTACGTAACCTTCTTTCCGATCATGACGCGCACGAGATGCCTTCGTGAGGATGTTGGATTACTTTTGTAATGAT